>JBBGZY010000122.1:2090000-2355771 GCA_037952925.1 Lithobates clamitans
GGAGTCTACTGACATCACGACTCCACCCACCGAGCTCCAGACAACAGACCCACCCACAGAATCTGCAGTTTTTGGGTTCTCATAACAGAGAGAGGGGAGACATTTGACAGGTAAAGATACATGCAGGAGGCATGTATATCCTTATAGATAACCCCTATGGCAGTAGGTTAGAAAGGATGACATTGGGTTTACATCCACTTTAATGGTTACTACAAAGCTTAAGTAATTCTGGTTATGACTATATCAAAGAGGTAATAAACCCAAAACCAAAAATGTAATGTATTGCTTACCAATCTTCAGATGTGGTGGATGCATTTATTTTCTTCCTTTGGGCTTTTTTCCCCTCTGTTCTCACCTGGTGATCTGGCCAGTAACACACCTCCTGTATTAGAGTGCACCCACTCTGGATGAAGGAGCACAGGGCACAGCAGACAGGAGCATTGCCAGTCTAGGGGGAGGGGAGTGTTATGCCGCGTACACACGGTCGGACTTTGCAGCTACAAAAGTCGGACAGTCTGTCCGACATACTTCCGGCGTACCTTCGGCGGACTTGGGGCAGACTTTCTTACGAACGGACTTGCCCACACACGACCACACAAAAGTACGCCAGTTTAGTACGCTGTGACGTACACCAAGTCCGACGAGACTATAAAACGGAAGTTCAATAGCCCGTACGACACCCTTTGGGCTCCTTCTGCTAATCTCGTGTTTATCTCGTGTTAGTAGAAGTTTGGTGAGAGACGATTCGCGCTTGTGAGACTCGTATTTTTCAGTTCGTTTTAACTGTTGTTCAGTCTGTGCTTGTGAGGTTTGTATCTGCTTTTCAGTGCGTTTGGTCAGTTGGCATTGAGAAATCTTTGTTTTATTGGCCGCTCGTTCCTGATTTTCAGGTCGTTCTTCACAGGCCTTGCTGTTCTTCAGTGCGTTCTGTTTAGTGCGTTCTGACCAGCCGACCGTTTTGAAGCCATGTTACCTGTACGTACTCGTCGTAGAGCTCGTGCATTGTATGTGCTTGGTGCTGTAGTTTATTCTTCAGCCCAAGACCAGTCCATGAACAGGGCGAGGAGGAGTTCATGGACCAAGAATTGGTTGCTTCAGCGTGACCAGTTCTGTCACATGCCTTTGCTCCGTGAGATCCGTGAGAATAATCCTGAGGATTTCAGGAACTTTCTCCGGATGACGGACCCCGTTTTTGATCGTTTGGTGGCTTTGCTGACCCCCTATATCAGCAGGCAGGATACCTGCATGAGGCAAGCCATCACTCCGGAGCAGAGGCTGGTCGCTACCTTGCGGTATTTGGCCACAGGGAGAAGCCTGCAGGACCTTAAGTTCTCGACAGGCATCTCCCCCCAGGCTCTGGGGATCATTATCCCAGAGACCTGTTCTGCCATCATACAGGTCCTGCAGAAGGACTATATTAAGGTAAGATATTTTTATTTTATTAGCATCACATGTTCTTTTATGTAATCTTTGATAAAGTAATGTATTTCTTGCTTCAAACACTACTTCCCATCATTGCAATATAGTGTGAATGTCCCCTTTTTATCCTCACACATGCTGGGATTTTTTCCTGTTATTTTTTGGCATGCATGTATAGTTTCCTTCAATAACCTTCCCAGCATGAAGTGATGGGAACATATCCACCTAGTCTACTCATTTTGAATGTATTTTGTTGGAGTGTATTTAGTGTGCTTAGAATTAGCAATTAGCTAGATTTCACAACCCCCCCCCCACCTGAACTCACTCCAAATAGTGTGCTGCTAATTAGCAATTAGCTAGATTTCACAACCCCCCCCCCCCCACCTGAACTCACTCCAAATAGTGTGCTGCTAATTAGCAATTAGCTAGATTTCACAACCCCCCCCCCCACCTGAACTCACTCCAAATAGTGTGCTGCTAATTAGCAATTAGCTAGATTTCACAACCCCCCCCCCCCCACCTGAACTCACTCCAAATAGTGTGCTGCTAATTAGCAATTAGCTAGATTTCACAACCCCCCCACCCCCACCCTCGTTAAAATTTGCTTGAATGTTCTGTGGTGTTGATTTGTCTAAAGCAAATCTATGTTGCACTTTGCAAAATGCATGTGCACTCTACAAGTGCATTTGTTCCAGTGCTTTAGTAAATGAGCAGAAGCTCTGCTGATTTCCATCATCAAATCATATGCAAGCCTCAAAGTGTTTTCATTAATTGCCCTTGCATGTGATTGTGTACTGTTAGCAACATGAATGCCTTTTGACATTACCTCATTTACTGTAAGCTGGTTTGCAACTGCACCTGCAGAGTGCGACAACTGCAGTCTTGTAGCCTTTGTTATCCCTAAATTCCTGCGTGTTGTTAAAGTAATTTTTTTTGGGGATTTCACAACCCCCTAAAATGTAATCAATGTTCTATCAGAGGGGGTGAGCAATCTGATAAGTGTGCCTTTTTCCATATTAGTTATTCCAGAAGAATTAAATTATTGAATGTTATACTGATGCTGGGGAATAATGTTTTTAATTGTCTAATTTTCTTGCAATGTTAGCTTCCAAATTAATTGATTTTTGTTTTCTTGTTTGATTCCCCAGTTTCCTTCAACGCCACAGGAATGGCAGACTGTGGCATCCCATTTTGCAAGCCGTTGGGACTTTCCCAATTGTGGAGGGGCTATAGATGGGAAACATGTCCACATTGTGCCACCACCCCATTCGGGGTCATATTATTTTAATTATAAGGGGTTCCACAGTATTGTTTTAATGGCGGTGGTGTCGGCACACTATGATTTTTTATATGTGGACGTGGGGAAGAATGGCCGGATGTCGGATGGAGGAGTATTTGCCCAGACGGAGTTCTGCCAGCGTCTCCAGAGTGGTGGCCTGGGATTGCCACCTGATGAGGATAACGTGGAAGGACTCCCCTTTGTCTTCATTGCCGATGAAGCCTTCGCTCTGAGCAAGCACCTCATGAGGCCATTCCCCCAAAGAACCCTCACCCCGGAGAGGAGGGTTTTTAATTACCGGCTGGCCAGAGCTAGAAGAGTGGTTGAGAATGCGTTTGGAATTCTGGCCAGCCGGTTCCGCCTGTTTCAAACAGCCATTAATTTGGCGGAATACAAACTTAATTTTATAATTTTATCATGCTGCATTCTGCACAACTTTTTAAATAAGCATTCAGCCAATTATATAGGCACAGTTGGGCCTGAGGCCGGACAAATAGAAGCCAACCTTACAGGCCTGGATACTGTCTGTACTGGCTTGGCCCCCCAAAGTTCCCGTCAGGTTAGACAGCAATATGTTGATTATTTTATGGGTAGGGGGGCCATTGCAATGGGCCAGGATATATAATTTTTTTTACAATAAAAAAAATATTGCTGAAATCTGGCATTATATTTATTGCTTGCCTTTCTTTTGGGCTGTCTCCTAGGTTATGGTCGAGCAGTTGTAGTGCCAACTGTATTTGAATTTTAAAAATGTATAAATAAGCTCCATTGCCACTGTAAACAACTTTTTGACAATTATAACCAAACTGATACTGAGCCTTGAAATAACAAACCACACATTTGTTAAAATCCTATAAAAGGAGATGTTTTTATTAATGGTTGGTATGCATTCAGTTCTGCATTTAGTATAAAATGTTCCGAGACAAAAATATAATGGTATCTTAATGATGTAGCAAAATATAATTATATTGAAATATTTCTACCTAATCCACAAAAAAATATTTTGGGCTTTTGGATTTTCAAAAACAGGCTTTGTTTTTGGAAAATCAAGTTTTTTATTTTTTTTTTTTGTTTTTTTAAAATCAATTTTTTTTTTTTTTTTGGTTTTTTAACATTAATTTTCTTAATTTTTTTGGTGTTTTCAAATCAATTTTTTTTACTTTTTTTGGTTTTTTAACATTAATTTTCTTAATTTTTTTGGTGTTTTCAAATCAATTTTTTTTTTTTTTTTGGTTTTTTAACATTAATTTTCTTAATTTTTTTGGTGTTTTCAAATCAATTTTTTTTACTTTTTTTGGTTTTTTAACATTAATTATTTATTCGATTTTTTGGCTTTTTTAAAATCACTTTTTTTTTTTTTTTTTGGTTTTTTAAAATCACTTTTTTTTTTTTTTTTGGTTTTTTAAAATCACTTTTTTTTATTTTTTGGGTTTTTTAAAATCACTTTTTTTTTTTTTTTGGGTTTTTTAAAATCACTTTTTTTTTTTTTTTGGGTTTTTTAAAATCACTTTTTTTTTTTTTTTGGGTTTTTTAAAATCACTTTTTTTTTTTTTTTTGGTTGTTTTTTAGAAAATCAATTTTTATTTTTTTGTGGATTTTTGACAGCCCTCCTTTTTGACATTAGGTTAAACAGCCATTTATGTTATGCCAAAAAAACAAAGAGAAGACCCAGAATGGGGTCAGCAAAACAGGAAATGAAGGACATGATTGATGTTTTGGGGTTTAAAAAAGGGCATTTAGATTCGACCCAAAACATCAATCATGTCCTTCATTTCCTGCTGCATACGATCCAGCCTATTACGCATTTGATCCATGTCTTGATTCCAGGCCATTATTTGACCAATTAGACGTTGGGCACTTTCCGAGGTGAAATGGTCACTTCTTGTTGTTCCTAAAGTGGAATGAAACCAAAAAATGTCTTTACAAATATGCACACATACATAGTTTACCTTACCAGAAATAAAGCTGTTGTCTCAGACACTGACCTGGTGGGGTGGCCATGTAGCCTAATTCCTCCACATCCTCGGGGGTGTCACTGTTGCTTGAATGAAGCAGATCCCCTAAAATAGAGTAGACAAATTCAATTAAACAAAAGGCAGCCATGCATAGATTAACGTAAGCTGGTGTGTCAGACACTCACCTGGTGGGGTGCCCATGTCGCCCACCTCTCCTTCCTCCACATCGTCAATGGGACTTGGACTGATTGCCCAATCCTGTTTTGCTTGTGGTGGACTGTGTTCTTTTGGTTGGCTGAGTGATTTTTCCCCTATGTGAAACAAAAAATGAGTAATCTAATTAGCACACAGATATTTTAGGACATAATAATTTTCCAACATTTGTAGTGAAGTGGTTTGTGTAGAGTTCCTATTTTAGTTCAATATTTAAAATTATTAAAGACATACCGGATAGATAAGATATCAATATCTCAAAATATAGTTAATAATCTTTTGATCTCTCTCTATATCTGTAACAAAATCTCTAAATATCTAACTAAATGTAAATCCAAAAAATTAAGAGAATTTCAAATAGATATATAATATATATATATATATATATATATATATATATATATATATATATATATATATATATATATATATATATATATATATATATATATATATATATATATATATATATTTATATTTTTATATTTTTTTATATTTATATTTTTATATATTTATATTTATATTTATATTTATATTTTTATATATTTATATTTTTAGATTTTTTTATATTTATATTTTTATATATTTATATTTATATTTATATTTATATTTTTATATATTTATATTTTTATATTTATATTTAGATATTTATATTTATATATTTAGATATAGATATATATAGATATATATATATATATATAGATATATATATATAGATATATATATAGATATATATATATATATATATAGATATATATATATAGATATATATATAGAGATATATATAGATATAGATATAGATATAGATATAGATATAGATATAGATATAGATATAGATATAGATAGATAGATAGATAGATAGATATATATATAGATATATATATAGATATATATATATATATATATAGATATATATAGATATAGATATGTAACGAGGTTTCTTCAAAGATCGTTTAGAACGATGAACAAAAATCGTATAGAAAGGAAAAGCACATGGAGCAGTATACAAGGTAATAAACACAAGAGAAAAACACGACAAGTACTTACTTTTTTTAAGAACTTTCCGGATACGTCGGTATTGATCCGGCTCCCTGATTTTCAGGTCAGACCATCTTTTGCGCAATTGATCCTTGGAGCGCTGGACCCCAAATGATGCCTGCAAAGTGTCCACGACCTTTGCCATGATTTTGGCCTTGCGCAAATTTGGCCGTGCGTACGGCCCATAATTGCCATCATAGTCGTCTTTGCGAAGAATGGCCACCATCTCCACCATCTCTTTGAAACTCATATTAGAGGCCTTAAATCTAGGCCTCACAGATTTGGTTGACGTTCCAGACGTTCCAGCCTGCGGGCTGTCTCCACTACCTGAGGTCGTCAACATTTCAGGTGTCTCCGCCATTCTTTAACTCCACTACGCGCCGTAACAAAAAAGGGGCGGAGAACATGAGTTCATTTCGAACGTCAGGGGCGGGCGACGCAGGCGGAGTTTCACACATGCGTAGTGTATAAAGGAGGGCCTTTCGCGCGTGTCGTACGTACGTTCTGTGCGTCAAATTAGGGGGCGGAGAACATGAGTTCATTTCGAACGTCAGGGGCGGGCGACGCAGGCGGAGTTTCACACATGCGTAGTGTATAAAGGAGGGCCTTTCGCGCGTGTCGTACGTACGTTCTGTGCGTCAAATTAGGGGGCGGAGAACATGAGTTCATTTCGAACGTCAGGGGCGGGCGACGCAGGCGGAGTTTCACACATGCGTAGTGTATAAAGGAGGGCCTTTCGCGCGTGTCGTACGTACGTTCTGTGCGTAGGTGATAGTGGACCAGGACGTTCCAAAACGAAGGTAATTTGAGATATATATTTTTTTGGGGGGGGGTTTATGGTCATGACTTTGTAGCAAGCGGCCTATATGGCTTGATAGATTGATGAGGCCTACATAGGGAGAAGATGATGAGGGGTTAGCAGAAACATATAATAAGTTTTTTTGGTCTTGTGACTTTCTCTTTTCCAGATATAATGAATCCCCTATTGAAGGATCCAGAGTTCCTTACTTCTTTTATTTCAAAGTATCGAGAGATGAGGAATTTGTGGGAGGTGAAACACCCTCAGTATTATAACAAGCATGTGAGGAAGTCAACGCTGGAGAGACTTCTGTCCTTTGTCCAGGAGACCATCCCTGGAGCAACAATGGAGACAGTGTACAAGAAAATTGGGGTCTTGAGGAACATGTATAAAAGGGAGCATAGGAAGATCCAGGAATCAAGGAGATCAGGAGCATCAGCAGATGATGTTTATGTACCCAGGCTGTGGTACTACAAACAACTCCGTTTTCTTGATGACCAGAATGAAGCCAGGGCATCACTTTCAACCCTTCCCTCCACCCTTCCCTCCACCCTTCCCTCCACCCCAGCAGAGGCTGATGAGGAGCAAGCTGGGTCTTCCATCCTGGATGAACCGGATATGACCATCTGGAGTCAGGTAAATTATTTTAACAAAGATTTACTGTACTAATATTAATGATGTTAACTGGATGTTATAATTGTCTCAAATAATTTAGCACTCCAAATTGTGTATACATATCAAATGATAGTAGTGACTAAATATGTTTGGCACCTGCTTGAAATAATTAGGGTGTCTGATTAGACTCTTTTATTAAAGAGATGTATTCACATTGAATTTGCTAGTCATGAGAAGCAAACTGTGTGTCATTGATGAACCCAAAAAAAGAAACTAAAACTATTGTCCTTTTTTTATACACAGGATGAGTCCATCCAGGAGGAATGTGGGGAAAGTGGCAGGCAGGAGGAGACCGGGCCCATGGACAGCCTGGAGGAGGCCGGATTCACCATCATCCTGGAGGAGGCTGGGCCCAGTGTCAGGCAGGAGGTGGCTGCTCCCAGTGAGGTGGCTGGGCCAAGTGAGGTGGCTGGGCCAAGTGAGGTGGCTGGGCCAAGTGAGGTGGCTGGGCCCAGTAGGAGCCTCACCCAATCCCAAGTGCCTCCCCTCCACCTTCCCAAAAAAAGGGCCAGGAAGGGGATGGTCACACAGGACGCGTCCCTGCGCCTCATGCAACAGGCCACCCGTTTTTTAACAAGCCCCCCCGAAGCGGAAGAAGCCTATGGCTGCTACTTAGCCAGCAGGCTTCTTCAGATGGATTGGGAGCAGCGCCTCATTTGTGAGCGCCTATTTGGGGAAACAATCCATAAGGGGCTGCAGGGCACGCTAACCAAAAACACCCAACTACATGAGGCAGCCCCCCCCCCTCCTCCTCCTCCTCCTCCTCCTCCTCCTCCTCCTGCCACAACTGAAACACCAGAGCCACAGCCTCAAAAGAAGGCTACAGGGAAGGCTACAGGGAAGGCTGCAGGGAAGGCTGCAGGGCAGCGTGGAGGAAAGGCTGCAGGGAAGAGAAGAAAGTGATGACCTGGGTTCAGTCTGGTCTGACAGAAGACGCAGGCTGTTGTAGTACCACAGTCTGGGGACATCTAGATCATCTGCTGGTGCTGTTGATCTCTGGGATTCTTGGACCAGATTGTGCTCCCTCTTATATGGACTCCTCAAGATCCCAATTTTCTTGTACACCGACTTTTTCCAGCGTTGACTTCCTCTTTATTTTATTTTGACCATGAATAAATGGATCTTTTTTGAGTTTAGCAAAAGACTTTTATGTGTTTTCTTTTAAATCATTGATTTTACACACAATGTTAAAAATTAACAAGGGACAACAATCTCATTGAGTTTTAAAAAAACACACCAAAAATACATTACTAATGTTAAGAATGTTCAAGTGGTAAGTCTTGAAAAAAAAATATATACATAAACAAAAACGGTGCTTTGGGTTAACTTTATCTAAAAATTAAAAAATAATCACTAGAAAAAAAAAAAAAAAGAATTATGGGTTCTTTGTGGTAACTTTACAAACCTAAAAAAAAAAAAAAATAAAAGGGAAAAAGTATTATTAGTATGGAAACATTGTTTATAAAAAGCATACTATATCATTCATGAGATCAAAGAGAAAAAGAATTCAGAAATCAGTTTGGGAGAACTCTGATTATGAACAGCAAAACACCTTCGTTCTTTAGAGCATTCGTAAAGAAGAAATAAAATGCGCTGCATTCAACGATCACAGATTTTGCAGCGTGATGAATGTGCTACCTACAATACGAACACTAGTTTTACTAGACCGAGTGCTTCCGTTTAGTTTTTGCTTATGAGCATGCGTCGTTTTTTTGTCCGTAGGACTAGCATACAGACGAGCGGACTTCGGGGTCCGTCGTAGTTACGACGTAAAGATTTGAAGCATGTTTCAAATCTAAAGTACGTCGGATTTGAGGCTAAAAAAGTACGTTGAAAGTCCGGAGAAGCCCACACACGATCGGATTACCAGCCAGCTTTAGTCCGTCAGCGTCCGTTGGACTTTTGTAGACGAAAAGTCCGACCGTGTGTACGCGGCATTAGATTTACTAGCAGATTTAGATACACGAAGAAGCTAAATTCTAGTTCACACTGCAGTTATAGAAACAGTTGTTTTCCTTTTGGGATAAAGAAAGGTTTTATAAACAGTAAATAAAAGCTGATCATTGTAAGCACCCCTGTCAGAGGTAAATGATTTGTCTCAACACTGTTAACTGATACATTTTCAGGACAACTTGTTTTTTTTGAAAAACAACAGACTAATGCCCCGTACACACGGTCGGATTTTCCGATGGAAAATGTCCGATCGAAGCGTGTTGTCGGAAATTCCGACCGTGTGTGGGCTCCATCGGACATTTTCCATCGGATTTTCCGACACACAAAGTTGGAGAGCAGGAGATAAAATTTTCCGACAACAAAATCCGATCGCGTCAATTCCGACCGTGTGTGGCCTGTTCCGACGCACAAAGTGCCACGCATGCTCAGAAGAAATTCCGACACGGGACAGCTCGTTCTGGTAAACTTATCGTTCCTAATGGATACAACACTTTCGTCACGCTGCAATGTTAAAAATGGTTTAATACAACGCACTCTCTTCTTCTTTATAATGTGACAAGAATTAAGTAGTTTTGCTGCTCATATTCACACACACTTCTCACAAACTTTTATTTGTGTTTTTTTATTGGTATTCCCTGAATATATTGTTATTAGTTGTCACATCTGACATCATTTTTTTTTTTTTATTTAATTTTTTTGGGATTTTAAGCCTTTTTTTTAATTCAATGTTTGTATTTTTTCAAAGGCTGATCTTTGTTCAATGTTATTTTTATTTTTACTCCAGAAAATTTTTGTGTGTGTTTTGTGTGTCAAGTTACCCCAACACCATTGATATCTTTTATTATTTAATCTCAAGGAGATTGTTTGGTGTTGGTGTCCCTTGTTCATTTCACATTTTATATTTGAAATGTACCTGAATCCTCACAAACAAACTGTCCTTTTTGAAGTAAAACACATAGGAGAGTATAATTCAAAACAAAAATCCTTTATTAAGGGATCAGAACCAAACAAAGAGGAAGGCAACACTGGATCAACAAGAGAAATTAGTGAAGCCTGGGACCCCCACGGCAGACATCAATTCTTGAACATCAAAATTGGTGGCCTGAGGAGTCCATATGTAAGGGAGGGCAGTCTGGTCCAGAATTCGCAGAGATCCGGAAAGCAGCAGATGACATGTGTGTCCCCAGGCTGTGGTACCACAAGAGGCTGCATTTTTTGGCCGACCAGACTGGATCCAGGGTCCTCACTTTCTGGTCTTCCTTTCACACTTCCTTCCCGGCTGTGGCTGTGCAGTTGGAGATGTGGCAGGAGGAGGAGTAGGACCTGGAGGAGGACTGGGAGGACCTGGAGGAGAGGAAGGACAAGGAGGAGGACCTGCAGGAGGAGGAGGACCACCATCGCAAAGGTGTGTCTAAGCTGTAATTTGGCCCCTCATACCTTTGTTAAGAGCCTCCGATATGAGCGCCTCACACATGACTTGTTGTCCCTCCTCCATCCTCTGCATTTTATATGCAATGACGGCAGCAATGTCCTCCTCCATGGTGTGTGGTGCTCCCAGGCCCTCTGTAGCCCTCCAAAAGAGTCCTCTGGTAGCCTCCTCTAGGGCACTCCTCCTACTGCCACTTTCTCTTTCCAGGGGGGGTGGAGGGACCTGCAGATCAGCAAGCCGGCTCGGCCACCTCCTGGCTGAGACTTCCCTGTGTATGAAAAAGGGACATGGTTGTAATGTTTTGCATCATCAATCACAATCCTAAATTAGTACTCCCAACTAACATCTAGTTAACATCATTGATTGTACAAGCAGAAATATTTAGAGGAATGCTATACCTGGCTCAATCTGGGCTCCTCCTTGTGTTGTTGCCTGGAAGGCCCAGGTTGGGCGTCAGAAGCCTCAGCCGGGGGGGAAGGAAGCGTGGAAGGAAGACTGGAGAGGGATGGCCTGGGTTCAGTCTGGCCTGCCAGAAAATGCAGCCTGTCGTAGTACAACATCCTGGGGACATAGATGTCATCTGCTGCTCCGGATCTCTGTGAATCCAGGACTTTCTTGCGCTTCCTCAGATATGTACTCCTCAGGCCACCAATTAATTTCTTTAAAGGGGTTGTAAAGTTGTTTTTTTTTTTTTTTAAAAATAACAAACATGTTATACTTACCTTCACTGTGCAGCTCGTTCTGCACAGAGTGGCCCCGAACCTGGTCTTCTGGGGTCCCTCGGCGGCTGTTTCAGCTCCTCCCCGCAAGCATTTACCACCTTCATGCGAGCTCCCTCGCACGGTGGTGAGTGCTTGCGGGCGCGCTCCCGTGATACAGCCGGCGGCTATAGCCGCTCGCTGTATCACTCGGCCCCGCCCCCCGGCGCGCCGCGTCATCGGATGTGATTGACAGCAGCGCGAGCCAATGGCTGCGCTGCTTTCAATCCATCCACTGCAGCCAATCAGCGACCAGGCTGAGCTGCAATGAAGCTGACGAGGACGAGGAGCGAAGATTCGAGGCGTCAGGTAAGTAAAACGGGGGGCCTGGGGGCGGCGGTACTGTCAAAAGTTTTTTCACCTTAATGCATAGAATGCATTAAGGTGAAAAAATTTTTACCTTTACAACCCCGCCGTGGGGATCACCTGCTTCACAATTTCACACAATTGCACCAGTGCTGCCTTCCTCTTTGCTTGGTTCTTGAAATGGGGGTGTTTAATCTCCCACAGACAGGGCAGCTCCTTTAACATATCTACGAATACTGACATGAAGTCATTGTCTTTCAGTAGCATATCCATGTTCACTGCAAGACACAACACAAGACAAAGCCTAATGTCAGACAAAACTCTCCTAATCTTCTTACAATATAGGCCTCAATGTAGAAGCAGTATAGGCACAAGTTTGTCTCTTACCTTCGTTCTTACGATCGGCGCGTCCAATGCTCCTTCCTCCGCTCACAGAGCGTACGTAATACGCACGCGTGTTACGCTTTATACACACTGCGCATGCGTGTAACTCCGTCCGCCCCTGACGTTCTTTCTAGTCTATTCCCCGCCCCTTTTCGCTCGGCACAGTGGGGGAAGAGCACATGGCGGAGTCACAGCAGGTGCGTGATAATTGCAGGAACGAGGAGGAGGAGGAAAGCCCTGATCCGGACACGTCCCGATCCAGAAGGAGACGTTTTAAGGCCACAAATATGTCCTTTGGGGAGATGTTGGAGATGGTCGACATCATGAAGAAGTCCGACTATGACGGAAAGTATGGGCCTTACCCCAACATCAGAAAGGCCAAGATCATGGCGAAAATGATCAAAAGTCTGCACAAGAATTTCGGGGTACGACGATCGAAAGATCAGCTAAGGAAGCGGTGGTCGGACCTGAAATTGAGAGAGCCAGAGCAGTACCGAAAGATCCGGAGAGTGCTGCAAAAAAGTAAGTAGTTGTGCTGTGTTCCTATTCTTTCTGTCTTTATTGCGTTCGTGCTGCTCCATATGCTTTTATTAATTGTAACGTTTAAAAGGGCAACTTTAATGTTCATGGGCCCATTATTCGTTCGTATCAAACATTTTTCTTTCGGCCTCTAAAACACCATTGTTTAGGCCATATGCATTTTCCCACATTTTTTTGGGCCTACTTGGATGCCAAATATTTGTTTGTGTAGATGGGTTTGTTACTCGAATGAAATGCAAACTAGATTGTGTGTAAGGAGAGGACACTGAGCAGCTGTTTTCACATCTGGACACTGGAGCACTAGTGTGGGACCCCAGAACACCATTTTTATTAGGGGGGCCACACAGGTGCTCCAGTGTATACTATAGGGGGGGGCTACATCTGTGAAGCTTGTACCAAACAGGTAAAGTATTGTAGCTTGACAAAGGCCAAAAAGAAAATACATCTTGGAACTCTGCCAAAATAGACAATTGTACCCCACTTCCAAGCAATGTTTCCTATTTATAGTTCTGCCATCAAATATCTGTGTGCTAATTATACCATTTTTGTTTTACAAAGGTGAGAAAAGACTCGGAGGACACCCCTCCTCTGGAAGAAGGGGAACTAACACCAACCCAAGAAGAGCAGGAGGAAGAAGAAGATGTGGTGGAGATTGGCACTGACCACAGGCTCAGGTAAAAGAGATGGATGGTGGCAGATTTTTGATACCTGTTTTTGTTTTGTTTCTCTCTTTTTAGGTGATCGTGATCCAGATCCTTTCACATCATAAAGTGCCCAGATCCTGATCGGGGAGATCATGGGGTGAAAGGTAGAACTGCAAAACATACAGCAAAAAATCAATGATGTGATTTAAAAAAATAATAACATCATTGATGTTTTGGGGCGAATTTAAAACCCCACAAAATCACTTTTTGGATTGTGGTCCAATCTTTTAAAACTTTTTGCAATGTTTTGAAAAGCCAAATTTGGAGGATGCACACAGTGTGCCAACATGTGCTATCTGCCATCACGGGAGATCAATGGACGCGTTTTGGGGGTGCAACCCCTTCCTCAATTATAAAGTAGCGTTGAGGAAGGGCTTGCTCCCCCAAAACACGTCCCTTGATCCCCCCTGATGGCAGCTAGCACATGTTGACATTCGTAAATTGGTGTGCATCTTCCAAATTTGGCTTTTCCAGGGGTGATCTCCCCCCATCTGAACGCTATATGAAACCCAGTTCCTAAATACTGATGTCTGATATAGCCTTCAGGTTTTACCTAATGTGAACTTTGTAAGTTCAAGTTTTTTGGCTTTACACAGGTCTGTTTTATCTTAAATGGACATTTCGATTTTTGATAATGCTACTCCAAAAATTGTTATACAACAAACATGTTGGTTTGTTTTAAAAACCTTTGGTAAATGCACATGTGATTGTGCAGGTATAAAAAAGTTGGTTACTCAAGAATGTGTGGATTATTGTCTCAACACTACAACACTTTTGGGGTGATGTAATTGCTGTTTTTAGCAAAAATGGGGGTCATTTCCTCTTGCACTTGTAGTAAAATGTGTTTTTGCATTTAGGAAATAGCAGCCAACAGTGCTTTGTATAATAAGGTTATACAATCACGACATTTTCTGGACTCAACACATTTCTGTCAGGGTCAGCTAAAACAAACACAAGCAGTAAATGTCCACAAAGAATTTCTTTTTTTTATTTTTTATTATAAAAAGGCTTCACAGATTTGCTGGCATATTGATAGCCCCCCTACCCGCAAAGAACTCCAGGTAGCGTAACCGGACATCACGGGCACTCAGGGAGGGCAAGCCAGGACGGCCACTTTCAAGCGCCGTCAGTGTGGTTTGATGTATGATTCCGGCCTCAGGCCCAACTGAGCCAGCATAGTTGGCCGAATGTTTCCTTAAAAAGTTATGGAGAACACAGCACGCAAGTATAATATGGTTCAGTTTATACTCCGCCATATGGATGGGTGTCATAAATAGTCGGAACCGGCTGGCCAGGATTCCAAATGTGTTCTCCACCACTCTTCGGACTCTGGCCAGCTGGTAATTAAAAACCCTCTGTCCAGGGGTGAGGGTCCTCATTGGGAATGGCCGCATCAGGTGGTCCCCCAGCGCAAACGCTTCATCAGCAACGAACGCGAATGGGAGTCCTTCCACATTGTCCTCTGGAGCTGGCAAGTCCAAGCTGCCATTCTGGAGACGCCTGTAGAACTCCGTCTGGGTGATGACTCCACCATCGGACATCCGGCCATTCTTCCCCACGTCCACATACAAGAAGTCGTAATTAGCCGACACCACCGCCAACATCACTATACTATTGAACCCCTTGTAATTATAATAGTACGACCCCGAGTTGGGTGGTGGGACGATGTGGACGTGTTTCCCATCAATTGCCCCTCCGCAGTTAGGAAAGTCCCACCGCTCGGCAAAGTGGGAGGCCACAGTCTGCCATTCCTGTGGAGTGGAAGGAAACTGTTGAGGAAAAAACAATAAACATTACTATTTTTACTCTGAAACATGGCAAGCAGATTAGACACAAACATTATGGGGCAACCTCCAGATAGCATTTATTAAGGGGAATTTAACAACGCCAAAGTATAAGGTACACCTATCATATTCCCCCTCCCCCCCTCTCATGGGCCATTTCTAACATTATAGGGGGTGTGTGAAAATCTTGGACAGGTAATCCTCTTCACTTCATTGAGAGATGAATGCCTAAATACAGGGTATTACTTGGAACAGCCCCTCCTTAGTTACACTATTGGCAGACCACTGGACAGGTAAGAAGTGTCATAATACAAAGATATAAATACACAATGTACACATTTGAGGACATTTGGACATTCTGCTATTACCTATCAAGATAATAATAGGATCCCAAAACTTTAAACAGTACCATTTGAAAGTATACAGGCACATTGAATGTCTTTGTTAATTTTATTACTGTATATGTTGTAGCCTCGGCGACTCTCTCAAGTTTTGTATGGTCTGTGAAAAATTAAATAAAGATTTAAAAAAAAAAAAAAAAAAAAAAAAAGAAAGTATACAGGCAGGCCCTTGCACTACATGCTTTGGGGAATTCATCCATAAATCTGAGCACTAAAGAGATGGGTATAGTGTGTATGGGTTTGGCAAAGTCAGCAGATAGATGATTGAGGATAGAGAATTGGGATCAGCTGACTTAGCAGTTGGGGGGAGGGAGGGTTACTAAAAATGATTTGGGGACACCACAAAAAAAAAAGCCTCTGGCACTCTGCCTGAATTTAAATCAAAAATAACATTTCCAAACATTTTAGGGGGTGTTTGGGGTAAAGCACTACTATGGAGCTGATAAAATACATTGTTAAGTGACTACATGAGGTGAATATAGGGCAGGAGACACCATGCTGGGGAGGGTATTGAAGGGCAAATATGTATGAAGGACCTCAAATATTAATTACAGAAAAATCCAGCATGCATGAGAACAAAGGGGACATTCACAGCATATTACAATCATGGTAATTAGGGAATGAGGAAAGAAATACAATATATTAGCAAACATTCAATACAATAAAATGTGATATAAAAGGATAAAAATATTACCTTCATATACTCCTTCTGCAGGACCTGGATGATGGCAGAACAGGTCTCTGGGATAATGATCCCCAGAGCCTGGGGGGAGATGCCTGTCGAGAACTTTAAGTCCTGCAGACTTCTCCCTGTCGCCAAATACCGCAGGGTAGCGACCAACCTCTGCTCCGGAGTGATGGCTTGCCTCATGCAGGTATCCTGCCTGCTGATATAGGGGGTCAGCGAAGCAAACAGACGGTGAAACACGGGGTCCGTCATCCTGAGAAAGTTCCTGAAATCATCAGGATTATTCTCACGGATCTCACGGAGCAAAAGGCATATGAGAGAACTGGTCACGCTGAAGCAACCAATTCTTGGTCCATGAACTCCTCCCCACCCTGTTCATGGACTGGACTTGTGTCAAGGTCAGGACCCCAACACCAAGCCCCCGCACAGCACAAACTCTACGAGGAGTACGCATACGAAACATGGCTAGAAAATGGTCGGCTGCTCAGAACGAAGTAACGGAACGCACTGAAGAACAGCAACGCCTGTGAAGAGCGACCTGAAAAACAGTAACGAACGAACAAGAATACAATGACTACTTAAAGTCACGCGGAACTTGCTGCACGCACTGAAGAGCAGATACAAACCCACAAGCACAAACTGAACGGCAGAAAACGATCTGAAAGCCACGAGTCTGAAAAAGCGCGAATCGTCTCTCAAACTTTTACTAACACGAGATTAGCAAAAGGAGCCCAAAGGGTGCCGCGCTTGGTTCTGAACCGGCCTTTTCTAGTCTCGTCGTACGTGGTGTACGTGACCGCGTGGTTGGCGATCGGAAATTCCGACAACTTTGTGCGACCGTGTGTAGATAAAAAAAGTTTGAGCCAACATCCGTCGGAAAAAATCCTAGGATTTTGTTGTCGGAATGTCCGAACAAAGTCCGACCGTGTGTACGCCCTATTACTGGTCAGATCACAAGGTCAGATCACAAGGTGAAAATAAAATAAAGCCTTGCGTAGGCACTTGTTTAAAACATTAAATTATACAAAGCAACAACACTAATCAATGCAGTTGACCTTGCTATCAGATTACCATTTCTCTGTCTTTATGTATTTTTATTGAATCTAAAGGGGGAAAAAAACACTTTAAAAACTGTGCTCCACATTAAAAATGATTCAATTAACACATAAAATAATTTAAATACAAGGAATTTTCTAAGTCCAGATTAATAAAGGCTATTCTTCAGATTTCCATCTTCCACGTATTCTTGGACACCCACTGTCAGTTCTTCTTCAGTGAAACCTGTATTACTTTCAAAAAGATTCACCAACATTCAAACTTTTAAGGGACAGACATCAAAACCATCAGATATGAGAAGCATCAGAGAAAAGCTATATGTACACACAATAGGATTTTCTGTCAACAAAACCGTGGATTTTTTTCTGATGGATGTTGGCTCAAACTTGTCTTGCATACAAACAGACGCACAAATGTTGGTCGTAAATTCCGAACGTCAAGAACGCGGTGATGTATAACACGAACGACGAGCCGAGAAAAATGAAATTCAATAGCCAGTTCGGCTCTTCTGCTTGATTCCGAGCATGCGTGGACTTTTGTGCATCAAAATTGTGTACACACGATCGGAACAAGTCTTGTTGTCGGAAAATTTGAGAACCTGCTCTCAAACATTTGTCGGCGGAATTCCAACAAATGTTCTATGGAGCATATTTGGTATTTCACATATAGCACAGTTCTTTCTTTTTGTCTTTCCTTGTTGTGCTTTATCCACAGTTGAACTGCAGCTACTTTTTGGGGTTTTTTTTGATAGCGCGGGGTTTTTCTGTTTTCCTTCTATGGAGCCTACACACGGTTGGACTTTGACAACGAGCTCACATCCAACATTTGTTGTCAGAAAATCCTATCGGGTGTACGGCCCAAATATACTCCTATTACGCTCCAGAGATCATGGACACCATCATGAGTCACTAAAGGAGGCCTAATTAAGTGACTTATGATAGTGTGTAGTGTGTATGTATTGTAGCAGAACAAACCTGAGCACTTCTGCTTCACAGCAATGTGGGCATGATTTACTGCCCTTAAATTAAATGATTATTATCTATAGAGATGTGCATGGTGAAAAAAAAAAATGTTTAGTTTTGAATTCAATCATTATGTCAATTATTTTGTTTCCTCATATTCGTTATGTTAGAAAAATTTATTTTCAGAATTAGTCTTGTATATTTGGAATCATTTGGTAAATTCGTTGTTCTGAATCAATTCGTATTTTTAGAAGTTATTTTGGAATGTTTTGGTATGTTTCCAGTGCGACTGTCCATTGCGACTTTGATGTGGCTTGCTTGCAACTTGCTTGGCACTTTGATGTTTTGTGACTTCAATACAGAGAGTGACACATATTACTGAACTTACAAAACCCTCTAAAGTCACAAACAAATGAAACAAATGAATATCAATGAATTTGTTGTTTTGGTTAGAATTTATTTTGCATCCGTTGAAATTCGTTACTATTGTGATTTGGAGATTCGGATATATTTGAATCTCCCAAAAAAATTTGTCTGAATTTCGATTCGTAACTAAACAAATCGAACATGTCTAATTACCGTATTTATCGACGTATAACACACACTTTTTTCCCCTTAAAATCAGGGTAAAATTGTGGGTGTGTGTTATACGCCAATCCCCCGCTGACTGAGCGGAGGGATCGCCGACCGCGATTTAAAAATTGCGCCGCCTGGCGCCGAAATACACAGAGCCGGTCCTCGGCTCTTCTCGGCCACTTTCGGCTTCACTCGAGCGCCGCCCGAACCTAGCCGAGTGTACTCGGCTAGGTTCGGCTAGCTCCGCTCACAGTCATGCCCATCCCGTGCGGGACTACGAGTGGAGCCGAAAGTGGCCGAAAGTGAACGAGAGCCGCCGAGAAGAGCCGAGGACCGGCTCTGTGCATTTCGGCGCCGGCGGAGCCATTTTCAAACTGCAGTGACACTGACATGTCACTGCAGTTTAACTGCAGCCTGGACAAGGCTGCAAAAGGACACAGACAAAGCTTCAGATCGGCACTGGCAAAGCTGCAAGGCTGCAAATGGACACTGATAAGGCTGCAAATGACACCAAGGCTGCTGACTGCAAGGCTGCAAATGACACTGGACAAGCATGCAGATGGACGCTGTGCAAGGCTGCATTGATGGGCATTTAAATGTAAGTTTTTTTCCCTAAAACTTTGTTTTCCTTAAAATTCCCTCCTAAACTTGGGGTGCGTGTTATACGCTGATAAATACGGTATATATAGAACTCCTAAATCCAGTTGACAGCCACATAGCTAACAAAGATTCAGGATGGTACTGGTCAAATGATGACAGTGCTTGACAGTGTATGTAGTGGACAACCAACATACTACAGGTTTGGCCACATGTGTTTGAGTATACAGTAGTACCTTGGATTACGAGCATAACTCTTCCCAGAAGCATGCTTGTAATCCAAAGCGATTTTCCCCTGAGACACTCAGAAACACTCAGAGACCACTGTAATACGCTCAGGGATACACTCAAAAACTGAGTGTTTGAGTGTCTCTGAGCATCTCCAAGTGTCTCCGAGCAGCTCCGAGTGTCACCGGACCGAACACATACGGTACTGCACACCCCAGAGGCTTGTATCCTGCTCGTCTTGCGAGACAACGCTTGCAAATCGAGTCAGGATTTAAAAAAGCAAAACAAAAAAAAACAGCTTTTATTGCGAAATGTTTCATAAACCACATTTTTGCAAACCGAGGTTTTACTGTATGTGTCAAAGATCTTGTCCCCCAAAACTTAATCTGGACATACATGGTTAGATTTTCATTCGAACAGTCATAGAACAATAGTTCATCAGAACATCCTTGCCATCATTGATTCAACTAATTTCATTCAAAAGGCCTTGAAATTTCATCCAGATCTGTTCTATGAATGTAATCTCAGATGTATCAAACGGGTCAGTTATCGCAAATGCTTGAATGCAGTTGTTGCCGCCAAGGGTGGCGCAACTAGTTATTAGGTTTAGGAGCAGGGCCGGACTGGGAATAAAAACCAGCCCTGGAAATAATTTCATACCAGCCCCATAGCATCATTATACCAGCCCAACATCATTATTTTCTTGTTCATGAAAAGGAAAATGATGCATTTTAAAGCACATTTGAAGAGCGTATTATATATAGTTAAGACAGATATGAAAGCACATTGGGCTAGGGATATATATATAAAACAGCAAATTTCAGTTAAAAGTAGTAAAAGTGAAGCAATCATCAAGGGGGGGGGGACACCTGGGACTCTGGGAATGTGAGGGGGGAGGGGGACTCTGGTGACCACAGACCACCTTCCGCAGAAAATACACTAAGGTAAGAGGGGGGGGTTACTGATATAAGGGGAAAACCTTTATATCGATGCCCCCTTACATTATTTTATTCACTCCCCCTTACATCAGTGCCCCCCCCTCAGACTTGCCTGGCGGCGCTGTCACTGACCTCCTCTCATGTGTCCCGTGCAGGGACCAGTCAGTCAGCTCCAGTTTGGTGCTCTGGTTTTCCTATAGTCTCCTCTCCACAGTCCACACATGTCTGACTTCTCCGATGACCCCATCCTGGCGGCACTCCCACTCTTGACTCCTCTCCATACTCCCTCGGAGACTGCAGACATGATATAAGACAAGAGATGGTCAGAGGCTGCAGGCATAGTACAGGAATGGTCAGAGGCTGCGGGCATATTACAGGAGATGGTCACAGGCTGTGGGTATATTAGAGGAGATGGTCAGAGGCTGTGGGCATATTACAGGAGATGGTTAGAGGCTGTGGGCAGCATGGTACAGGAGATGTCAATAGTTTAGGTGCAATGAAAAATCTGGACAGCCGCACTCCGGATTGGAATAATGAAAGTAAAATCTTCTTTATTGAAAAAATTACATTATTTAAAATCCGTACATTGCTCAGTTGGAATGATGCAGCATAACCGCTAACGCGTTTCACGCTCCCATAGAGCGCTTACTCATAGCTATGCACCTAAACTATTGGAATAGCAACTGCCAGCACCTGGAGCTCTCACAATCATTTACCCAGCGGAGGACGGGAAATTTGAACCCAGTTACCTGGAGCGGTGGTTACCAAGCTGCCTATTTCAAGTATCTGGACTTTTGCTACACAGGAGATGTCAAGATGTCAGAGGCTGCGGGCATGGTACAGGAGATATCAAAGGCTGCAGGCATATTACAGGAGATGGTTAGAGACTGAGGACATGATACTAAAGATGTTAAGGGAATGTAGACATGATACAGGAGATGGTCAGAGACTGCAGACATGGTACAAGAGATGGTCAGAGACTGCGCACATGATACAAGAGATCAATGCAGCCTCACCAGTGCCCATCAAATGCAGCCTCACTGTGCCCATCAATGCAGCCTCTGTGCCAGTCCATGCAGCCTCACTGTGCCCATCATTGCTGCCTAATGCCCTGTACACACGGTCAGACTTTCCGACGGAATATGTGCGATCGGAGCTTATTGTCGGAAATTCCGACCGTGTGTAGGCTCCATCTGACTTTTTCCAGCGGAATTTCCGACACACAACGTTTGAGAGCAGGCTATAAAATTTTCCGACAACAAAATCCGATCCTTTAAATTCCGATCGTGTGTAGACAAATCCGACAAAGTGCCACGCATGCTCAGAATTAATTTAGCTATTGGCTATTGCCCCATTTATAGTCCTGATGTACGTGTTTTACGTCACCACGTTCGGAACGATCGGATTTTCCGACAACTTTGTGCAACCGTGTGTATGCAAGACAAGTTTGAGCCAACATCCGTCGGAAAAAAAACGATGGATTTTGTTGTCGGAATGTCCGATCAATGTCCGACCGTGTGTACAGGGCATTACTGTACCCATCACTGCTGCCTCACTGTTCCCATCATTGCAGCCTCAGCGTGCCCATCATTGCAGCCTCACATGCCCATCATTGCAGCCTCACCATGCCCATCATTGCGCCTTACCGTGCCCTCATTGCAGACTCACCATCATTGCAGCCTTACTGTGCCCATCATTGCAGCTTCAGATGCCCATCATTGCAGCCTCACCATCCCCATCATTGCTGTCTTACTGTGCCCATCATTGCTGCCTTACTGTGCCCATCATTGCAGCCTCACCATGCCCTCATTGCAGCCTTACTGTGCCCACTGTGCATTCTATGCATGAAGGTAAAAAACCTTCAGTGTGCAGCTCCCCTCTCAGCCCCCCTAATACTTACCTAAGCCGGATCCTGATCCAGCGATGTGCACAAGACCCAAGGCTCTCCCGGGTCTCTCCTTCCTGATAAGCTAAGATGCAGCAGCAGGAGCCATTGGCTCCTGCTGCTGTCAATCACAGCCAGTGAGGTGGGAGCAGGGGGTGGGGCTGAGCCGCGCTCTGTGTCTTATAGACATAGAGAGCCGTCTCAGGAGCGAGCATGTATGAGTGCCCCCACAGCAAGCGGCTTGCTATGGGACACACGGCATTGGGAAGGGGCCCAGAGCTCCGGTGGGGACCAAAGAAGTGCAGGATCGGGGCTGCTCTGTGCAAAAAAGCTACACAGAACAGGTAAGTATGACATGTTTGTTTGTTTTTTTAAATAAAACAATTAAAAAAAAAATTTACAATCACTTTATTAAATAAAATTATTTAAAAACTGCATTTTGTATTTACTTGAGTTATCTTTGTGTAATATTAAAATTAGTTTGATAATCTAAATCATTTAAGCGTGAAAAATATGCAAAAAAAAAAAAAAAAAAAAAAAAATCAGGAAGGGGGCAAATACTTTTTCACAGCACTGTATATGTTTTTTCCCAAACAAAAAGTTCACAGTTAGAAATGTTTTCAAACATAGCGACAGGAATATTTAAATGAGCAGGATGGATCATTTTTCTCAAGTCGACATTTCATTTGACCCCCACTAACCTATAGAAAATCAAAGGAAATGTTCAGAAAACTCAAATTTTCAAACAAAATGTTACTGGTGTATGCCCAGGTTTTGATGGGAACTCCAAATTGTAAAGCAGATATTTACCCTAATACAGCGTACACATGATCGGAAATTCGGCCAGCAAAAGACCGATGAGAGCTTTTGGTCGGAAAATGCGACCGTGTGTATGCTCCATCGGACTTTTGCTTTCCGAATTCCCGCCAGCAAAATATTGAGAGCATGTTCTCAATTTTTCGGTCGGAAAAAGTTCCTATCCGAAAATGCAATCGTCTGTAGCAATTCCGACGCGCAAAATTCCTACGCATGCTCGGAAACAATTCGCCGCATTCTCTGAAGCATTGAACTTCATTTTCTCGGCTCGTCGTAGTGTTGTACGTCACCGCGTTCTTAACGTGTGTATGCAAGACAAGCTTGAGCGGAGTTCCGTCGGAAAAGCCATCATATCTTTTTACGACCAAAATTCCAATCGTGTGTACGCGGCATCACAGATAAGAAAAAAGCACAAGAACATTGAAAATGTACAAATTTAAAGCAGACCTTCAACCTTAAAAAAAAAAAAAAAAGTATTTTGCCCCACCCCTTACTGACTTTTGGATGTTATTATTTTTTTTGTTTTGTTTATAGGGTTTTTCGTGCCCTGGATTCTGGGTGTGCGCAGATGTGCGAAGATAGAGTGGGTAGGAAAGTCCCAAATCTTGGTGTATCTGCCGCATATGCAGATACGCCGGTGGGGCAAAAGCTACACTGCCTACATCATCAAAAGCTCCGGATTACCCCCTGGCTGCCAGCTCTCTACCCTTGAGTTCCTTGGTCTATCAGCTTACAGTGATCATTATGAGAGGGTCTACCTTTTTCTGAAAAATGCATCAGGAGGATATACGGAATACAAGAGGTCACAGCTGAAATATCATGTTTGGATGGACACGTTACTGTATATGGGCAATTCTCAGTACATTGCATCTATTTTTTTTAGCCAGGTCTATAGTTGCATCAATGCAACCAAACAAGCTGCTCAAAAAAAGTTCAGCATATTTGTTACACGATGCACATTTATAGCTGCTGCTTGTCTTGTGTTAATCAGATCTCTCCACTTCTGTACTAGTCAGGGAGCCAATTACTACCAAATGCCTTTGAAAAACATTTATGAGTTTAATCCCCACATAAAGTTCACAATTAGCGCTGTTCAGTCAACGACGTGTGACTCCTTGGTGTGAAAACACCCATCATGGCTGTGTTATTGTTGTGCAAGTGTGATCAGAGCCTTCATATAACTCCAATTGGGTTTTTATTAATGCTAATTAGACACCCCAGGCTAACAAGGGACAAGCCCACCTTTCTTACTTTCTATCACAAAAGAAAGGAATGGGCAGCATTCTGTTACGGGAGGGTCACAGATCCGTAAAATATCCCACTTTTATTGGTCAATCATGTGAAAAGATTGCTTGATATTAGGTTAAGCTGTAACAACTGCAAAGGGAATGCCACCTACTTGTCAATTTATGCACCTGGACCCACACTTTGTGTTACTTACGTATAAAAGCTTTAATGACCGAGCCTTGATCTTTCATGAACTATTGTCTTGAGGCTTGACACTGTCCTGTGAATTCCATTTTTTCAGCAATTTACTGACCTTTACAGGAGTTGGTGTCAGGGGGTCACTGTGAAGTCCAAGAGGAGACATAGCCAGTGCTGTGGAATAGAAAAAATGGTGATTGTACACAGCTAAAAGTGAAAACGTTTGTGCATTGATCATCTTTATCAATCTATAGCAGATTAATGTTTTAGAACTTCATCAACACACATACACACAATATATTTATAAAATGTATTACACTTATTTATATATTGCTGATAATTTAAGCAGAACTTTACACACTGTAAAGGACTAGCGTCAAATCTAGAGCTTTAAGGACACCGCCACTCGCTGGTTCTTCGTTAGTCCATTTTTATTAAAAGCAAGTTCAGCAAACAAACATAGGTTTCTTTGGCAGGGGTTTTCAGCATTCATTTTTCCAACAACAAAATGACATTCAGCCTAGTTGGCTCTCACTTGCAGCACTGCTGCTCTGGCCTTACACTCCAGGCCCTTGTCTGTCCCGTACAGAGTGTTTCACCAACCACATCCTATCTGCCGGGATGGAGCCAAGAACCATGGTCAGGTTTTTACTAAATGTCCAGCACACACCTGACCAATTAATATGCTGGCTGTTCTCAAAATCAGGACCCAGGACTAGGGATTTCATCCTACCCGGATCTCTCAGAAATCCCCGAGCTCCAGGTCCCAAAGTGGACTTTTCAAAACACTGAGGAAACTCACAGGCCAGTTTCCTCTTAATGTTACAAGCTCCCTGGAGCCCCTCAACTCGTCTGGTTGAGAATTCTGGGTCACAACCTCCTTACTCAAATCAATGAATATACTATATAATGAAATTTTTGCTTTACATATTTTTCAAGAGTTCACGGTGCCATTATCAAATACATCTAATCATAATATTGCTTATTAATAAAGTATATATAAATTCAATCATTATAATGTCATGGATTTACAACGGTGTGCTCCCTCTTGACAATGTAAGGGGTTTACTCCTTTCAACAACTCTGGCAGTCTTATGACATCCCACATATTGAGGATGTCTGCTATCTGCAGGTCTGCCATCTTAGCCGAGCAGAATCTCGATCAGCTCACATAATAACATAACTCACATAATAACCAGCTCACATAATTACATAACTTCGTGAGTCTAGATGTCGAATGAATCCGACGACACATTAGTAAGGTCTAATATCCTTACTATATTTTTCCATTATGGGTAATGTCTAGGGTTGCCACCTCACACTTTAAAACCAAACACATATTAATTACACAGGTTATGTGGCTCATTAAAGAGGAGGGCCCATTAAAAAAAAAAAAAAAAATTAAAAGTCAGCAGCTACAAATACTGCAGCCGCCGACTTTTAATTGGACACTTACCTGTCCCAGGGTCCAGCGATGTGGGGGATCGAAGCCCCGCTCTTCCCCCCCCTCCGTTCGGCGGCGCCGGCATTGCAACTGTGGGCGCTGGGCTGTGGCTTCACATCCGGGCACCCACTGCGCATGCGCGAGCGGCGCCACGCGCCGTGATTGGCCGCTCAGTCACCTGGGACCTGTAATGGGTCCCAGATGATTGACAAGAGAGAGGGAGCAGAGCTGAGCCCTTCCTGTGCCGAGGGGGAAGTGATGTCACCAGCCCAGGCACTGAAAGAGGCAGACTAGCCCCCTAGCAACAGGTATTTAGAGGTGAGTAAAACAAAAAAAAAACATTTTCCAAATGTTTTTTTGTATTTTTTTTTAGGAATTTTCATGCATTTTTTTTTTTTTTTGGGTGGAACACCACTTTAAGGTGTTAATTAACTACTTCAATACAGGGCACTTTCGCACCTTCCTGCCAGGCCAATTTTCAGCTTTTAGTGCTGTCACTTTTTAAATGACAATTGCGCAGTCATGCTACACTGTACCCAAACTAAATTTTTATCATTTTGTTCCCACAAATAGAGCTTTCTTTTGGTGGTATTTGATCACCTCTGCATTTTTTATTTTTTGCTAAACAAATTAAAAAACACTGAAAATTTAAAAATAAAGTTTTTCTTTGTTTTTGTTATAAAATTTTGTAAATAAGTAAGTTTTCTCTTTCACTGATGGGTACTGATAAGCTGCACTGATGGGCACTGATAAGGTGGCACCAATGAGATGGCACTGATGATGGGCACTGATGGGCAGCACTGATAGGTGGCATTGATAGGCGGCACTGATGGGCACTCATAGGTGGCACTGGTGGGCACTGATAGGCGACACTGATGGGCACTGAAAGGCTGCACTGATGGGTACTTATGGGTGGCACTGATAGACGGCACTGCTGGGCATTGATGGGCACTGATAGATTTCACTGATAGGCATCACTGGTGGCACTGGCAGGCATTTTTCATTGGCACTGATTAGCAGTTGTTTGGGCACTAATTGGCATTTCCCTGGTGATCTAGGGTGGCATCCCTGGTGGTCCTGGCGGCATCCTGGTGGTCCTGAGCGGGCATCCGAGGGGAAGCTGCACTGATAAACAATCAGCACAGACCCCCCTGTCAGGAGAGCAGCCTATCGGCTCTTCTCTAATCGCGTCTGTCAGACGCAAGTGAGGAAAAGCCGATCAACGGCTCTTCCTGTTTACATTGTGATCAGCTGTGCTTGGACACGACTGATCACATGGTAAAGTCTCTCTGTCAGAGACCCTTTACCTCGATTGCAGTTGCGGTGTGTCAGACTGACACGCCGCAACAATGATCGCCGCGATGCGCACCCCTGGGGGCGTGCAGCAGCTTGATATCCTGACAACGTCATATGATGACCGGTCAGGATATCGCAACCACTTTGCCGACATCATATTGCTATATGGTGGGCGGCAAGTGGTTAAACTCAGTTGGATCCTTATCTGCATTAAATTAGCTTCAGAACCTGTGTAATTCATATGTGCTCCGGTTTAAAGGGATGAGGTGGCAACCCTAGTAATGTCCATCCCCAACCTCCTGCTTGCATTGGGAAAGAGACTTTGGTGTCACCTTACCCCAGAAACCTGGAAAAAAATGGGAGACACCCTATTTAACCACTTCCGAACCAGCCATCGCAGTTTTACTGCGGCAGGTTGGCTTGGCTGGGCAAATCGACGTTACCTTACATCGCTTCGCCATTTGGCCACTAGGGGCATGTGCGCACGCCCGGAGCCGATGCGAGTGCCTGGCAGATGCAATGACCGCCAGACACCCGTGATCTCTCGTGACAAAGTGAGAACCAGGATCTGTGTGTGTAAACACGCAAATACAGGTTCTTTCAGGGGAGTAAAGACAGATCGTCTGTTCATACTAAGTATAAAAACCGATATCTCTCTCCTCCCAGACAGCCCCATCCCCCCTACAGTTAGAACACACGTAGGGAACACAGTTAATCCCTTGAATGCCCTCTAGTATTAACCCCTTTCCTGCCAGTGACATTTACACAGTAATAAGTGAATTTTTATAACACTGATCGCTGTATAATTGTCATATAATGGTCCGAAAAATGTGTCAAAAGTGTCCACCGCAATATCGCAGTCCCGATAAAAATCGCAGATCGCCGCCTTTACTAGTAAGAAAAAAAAAATCGATAATAAAAATGCCATAAATCTATCCCCTATTTTGCAGACGCTATAACTTTTGCGTAAATCAATTAATATACGCTTATTGTTTTTTTTTTTACCAAACATTTGTAAAATACATTTCAGCCTAAACTGAGGAAGAAATTATTTTTTTTGAAAAAAAATGTGAGATATTTATTATAGCAAAAAGTAAAAAATATTGAGGGTTATTTACGAAAGACAAATCCACTTTGCACTACAAGTGCAAACTACAAGTGCAAAGTGAAATTGCACTGAAAGTGTACTTGGAAGTGCAGTCGCTGTAAATCTGAGGGGTAGATCTGAAATGAGGGGAAGCTCTGCTGATTTTATCATTCAATCATGTGCAAGCTAAAATACTGTTTTTTATTTTCCTTGCATGTCCCCCTCGGATCTACAGCGACTGCACTTCCAAGTACACTTGCAGTGCAAAGTGGATTTTCGTTTCATAAATAACCCCCATTGTTTTTTTTTTCAAAATTGTCACTCTTCTTTTGTTTATAGCGCAAAAAATAAAAACCGCAGAGGTGATCAAATACCACCAAAAGAAAGCTCTATATGTGGGGGGAAAAAAAGACTCAATTTTGTTTAGGTACAGCGTTGCACAACCACGCAATTGTCAGTTAAAGTGACGCAGTGCCCTTATCGCAAAAAATGGTGCGCTCTTTTTCTTTCTTTTCATCTAACACTAGGACAATCCCATCCTTAAGAGCAGCAAGGCCGAAATCCACAGTCCTTCCTGAACCCTTGGGACCTTTTAGCCATCACACCTGTGCGCAAGAGTATTTTTGCATCTTATCGCAAAAAATGGCCTGGTCATTGAGCAGCCAAATCTTCCGGGGCTGAAGTGGTTAAAGCTTCATGTAACGTTCTGACTCTGGAAAACTCTTTACTTTCTAAGGCCTCGTACACACGGTCCGAAAATCAGGAGGGAAAATTCGTAAGACGTGCTGTCTGCGGATTTTCGGATCATTAGTGCGGTGCTTTCGACAGCCGATTCCACTTTTTCATCAGACAAAAGCTGGATGTGCAGGCTATAAAACTTTTGTCGGATGTGAACTCAACATCTGATTTTCAGATGGTCAGTACAGAAATCGTCACGCAAAAGTCGAAAGTACAAACACGCATGCTCGGAATCAAGGAACGACTGGGAAGAGTTTGGTCTTGTAAACGACCGTTCGTAATCTAGAATTAACATTCGTGACGCTGCAATTGATGAAATGTTGAAATGCAGCGCACATTTTATTGGGATATTAATGAAGCTGCTTTGCATGTAGTTATGCCAAGCGTATTTTAAAAGGCATTTGTTTTGTACGATCTGAAAATCGCGAATAAATGTTCACCCAACTTCTACTAACACGAAATTAGCAGAAAGGGCCCAAAGGGTGGTGCTTGAGAAATGAGCTTCCTCTTTATACTCTCATAGTACATAGTAGTGTTTGTCAAACGACAATTTGAGGATAGTTAGCATGCTAGACAAAATCCTGCACACACGCTTTTGACCAAAATCAGACGCTTGGTCGTCCAACAATTGAACCGTGTGTACAAGGCCTAACTCTATACCCTTGCAAGGATTTCACGTTGGCTCCCCACCTATCCCTCTTCTTGTGTCTAGAGCTGGGAGACATGAAACATATCTGGTGGACATGCCCTAAGGTCAAAAGGCTGTGGATAATACAGGTATTACACTATAGTCAATACGATACTCCACACTAACCTGCGTAAAAAAATCCATTGGAAGCACAACCGATCAAAAATGTTACCTGTCGGGAGCGTACATTAATTACTCATATTTTCATGGTGACCAAACAGACAATAGGGAGGGTGTGGACATAACCATTAGTTAGCTTTGACAACGTTAAGCTTCATGTACAAGGTATCATAATAAACAAAAAACTGACGGTTATCCTCACACACACACAACAGGTTCTTGCGTACCTGGCAACCTTGGCTTGATCACTTCACCGTCTTCTCAGTTGACATCATGGTTCTTGGAGCTTTAACCTAGGTGCCATTGCATATGCTACTTATGTTATAAGCCTCTGGGCCTACCGTTCCTCCCACAGGGGAGTAATCTCCCTGCTCCCCCTTTTCTTTTTCCTGTCTTTCCTTCCTCTTCTTCGAATTACCTTCTTTATATCTACTAAGCTAGACAAAGGGGATCCCCCCCCATAGACGACCGTAAACTAGAGGTAATTACACCCCAACTCTTACGAACCGTCACGTTGAATTTGTGACCTGTCATGCTCTATGCCGCAACCCAATTTAAGACTTTTTCTCTTGATGTCCCCTGGAAAGCTTTATTTGATTGAAATAGTTTTTTAAGTGCCAAGATACATCATATTGCTTGGTGCAATGGTTTACCTTGTGCAGTTATCTTCTCTATATGAATCTGTCCAATGCACTGTATTCTCTTTTTTTCTTTCATTTGTGTGCAGAACAAAACATTTACAGTAAAGGTTTACGGGCCTCATTGTGCATGGGTTGTATGCTATCTTTTCAATAAGAACAATGTGAAAAAAAAAATCTCCTATAATGTTTAACATGGTAAAGTGGAACTCTACTCACCTGTTCTCTAGCCCTATGATCCCTTAGAGCTCCCCCGTGCCATCTTCTGGCCGGCGGCTTCTGGGTATCAATCCCCTGCCGTTTCCATTGGCCAAGATGATGCCACACCCGAGCAGGTGTGGGAATTCAGTCATCTTGGCATTGCCAAAATTCTGACACTGGGCTGTGTGTGCACAGCTCAGTGTACACTGCGGACAGGCAGGTAACTTTAATGCAGAAAAGATAGGCAGTGCCTTGAAAAAGTATTCATACCCCTTTAAATTTTCCACATTTTGTCATGTTACAACCAAATACATAAATGTATTTTATTGCAATTTTATGTGATAAACCAACACAAAGTGGCACATAATTGTGAAGTGGAAGAAAAATGATAAATGGTTTTCAAATAAACATGTGAAAAGTGTGGCGTGCATTTGTATTCAGCCCTCCCTGAGTCAATACTTTGTAGAACCACCTTTCGCTGCATATACAGCTGCAAGTCTTTTTGGGGATGTTTCTACCAGCTTTGCACATCTAGAGAGTAAAATTTTTGCCCATTCTTCTTTGCAAAATAGCCAAAGCTCTGTCAGATTGGATGGAGAGTCTCTGTAAACAGCAATTTTCAAGTCTTGCCACAGATTCCCAATTGGATTTAGGTCTGGACTTTGACTGAGCCATTCTAACACAAGAATATGCTTGCTGATCTAAACCATTCCACTGCAGCTCTGGCTGTATGTTTAGGGCCGTTGTCCTGCTGGAAGGTGAACCTCCGCCGAAGTCTCAAGTCTTTTGCAGACTCTAATGCCCCATACACACGATAGGATTTTCCGACGGAAAATGTTTGATAGGAGCTTGTTGTCGCAAATTCCGACCGTGTGTATGCTCCATCGCACAACTTCCAACTGAATTTCCGTCACACAAAATTTGAGAGCTGGTTCTCAAATTTTCCGACAACAAAATCCGTTGTCGGAAATTCTGATCGTGTGTACACAATTCCGACGCACAAAGTTCCACACATGCTCAGAATCAAGCAGAAAAGCAGCACTGGCTATTGAACTTCATTTTTCTTGGCTCGTTGTATGTGTTGTACGTCACTGCGTCCTTGACATTCGGAATTTCTATCCAACTTTGTATGACCGTTTGTATGCGAGACAAGTTTGAGCCAACATCCGTCTGAAAAAAAATATGGATTTTGTTGTCGGAAAATCCTATCGTGTGTACAGGGCATGACAGGTTTTCTTCTAAGATTGCCCTGTATTTGGCTCCATCCATCTTCCTACCAACTCTGACCAGCTTTCCTGTCCCTGCTGAAGAAAAGCATCCCCACAACATGCTGCCACCACCATGTTTCATGGTGGGGATGGTGTGTTCAGGGTGATGTGAAGTGTTAGTTTTCCGCCACACATAGCCCTTTGCTTTTAGACCACAAAGTTCAATTTTGGCTTCATCTGTCCAGAGCACCCTCTTCCACATGTTTGCTGTGTCCCCATATGGCTTCTCGCAAACTGTAAATGGGACTTCTTATGACTTTCTTTCAACAATTGTTTTCTTCTTGCTACTCTTCCATAAAGGCCAGATTTGTGGAGTGCACGACTAATAGTTGTCCTATGGACAGATTCTCCCACTTGAGCTGTGGATCTCTGCAGCTCCTCCAGTTACAATGGGCCTCTTGGTTGCTTCTCTGATTAATGCTCTCCTTGCCCGGGCTGTCAGTTTAGGTGGACGGCCATGTCTTGGTGGTTTTGCAGTTGTGCCATACTCTTTCCATTTTTGGATGATGGATTGAACAGTGCTCCGTGAGATGTTCAAAGCTTGGGATGCTTTTTTTATAACCTAACCCTGCTTTAAACTTTTCCACAACTTTATCCATGACCTGTCTGGTGTTTTCCTTGGTCTTCAGGATGCTGTTTATTCACTAAGGTTCTCTAACAAACCTCAAAGGGCTTCACAGAACAGCTGTATTTAAACTGAGATTAAATTACACACAGGTGGACTCTATTTACTAATTAGGTGACTTCTGAAGGCAATTGGTTCCACTAGATTTTAGTTAGGGGTATCAGAGTAAAGGGGGCTGAATACAAATGCACGCCACACTTTTCACATATTTATTTGTAAAAAAAATTAAAAACCATTTATCATTTTCTTTCCACTTCACAATTATGTCTCACTTTTTGTTGGTCTATCACATAAAATTCCAATAAAATATATTTATGTTTTTGGTTGTAACATGACAAAATGTGGAAAATTTCAAAATTGTAGCATGTCTTTTCTGTATGAAAACTTCTGCCTGTTCACATTTTTTTTTAAGTAAAGTTCCACTTTAATGTATTTTCAGTGTTTGTAAATCTGCCACTTTCATTCAAACAATACCTGGTGATCCTGCCATGAAGGTTATAAGGTGACAACACCCTCTCAGTTGGCCTCTACTACTGTCACATAAGCTTTTGATGGAAAATACAAAGTGGCTTTTTTTTAACACACATGACACAGGCATGGTCTACTGTTGTCAACAGGAGAAATGCATGTAGCCATTGCCTTAGTGTGTGTATGTGGACAGAAAGAGGCTGTGGGAGATTAGCAGAATTGTGATGCAATAAGAATGAAAAACGTGAAAAAATATTTAATTTTAAAAAGCATTCTATACATAGTGCTTTAACAAAATTGTCTTTTTATATCTATCTTTAACCACTTCAATACTGGGAACTTTCCCCCCTTCCTGCCCAGGACAATATTTAGCTTTCTGCGCTGTCGCACTTTGAATGACAATTGCGTGGTCATGCAACACTGTACCCAAACTAAATTTTTATCATTTTCTTCCCACAAATAGAGTTTTCTTTTGGTGGTATTTGATCACCTCTGCAGGTTTTATTTTTTACGCTATAAACGGAAAAAGAGCGACAGTTTTGAAAAAAAAAAACTGATGGGCACCGATAGGCGGCACTGGATAGGCAGCACTGATGAGGAGCTACTGACAGGCATTACTGATGGGGCACTGATTGGCACTTTTTGGGGCACTGATCGGCACTGACAGGAGTTTATAGAGAGGGACAGGCTGGCAGGTGATGGGCACTGATTGGCTGCTGATGGGCACCTTTTATTGGGGGCTGTGCTGCTAATCAATGTCCTGATTATCAGCACAGACCCCTCCCCCTTTGACAGGGAGAGCCGCCGATTGGCTCTCCCTGTCAGCGTGAACCGAGGAAAGCCGTTTCCTGGTTCACGCGAGGATCAGCTGTGATTGGTCACAGCTGATCACATGGTAAGAAGCCTCTGTCAAAGGCTTCATACCACGATAGGAGTTGCGGTGTGTCAGACTGACACACCACACCTCCGATCGCCGCGCCGGCTCTGTTATTCTGATCACGTAATATGACGTCCGGTCAGGATGACACAACCACTTTGCCACTGTCATTTTGCTATACGGCAAGTGGTTAATGTTGTACTCCATCTAGTATGAAATATCGTAATTCTGATTACTGGCATACTATCAGATATGTAGTGACATGGCGTACAGAGCCCAAAGTAAAAAAAAACAAAACATAGGATTGGTCACTTTCACATAGAAAAGTGACGGCAGAAAAAGACTGAGTAGTCCACCGAGTCTGCCCATTTTAATTTTTTCATTAACCTTGTTGTCTGACTATAGATCTATATTTATCCCAAGTATGTTTGAAGCCATTTACTGTTGGAATAAACTACCAAAAGAGGTAGTGAGACAGTCAAGCATCAACTACCCTTTCAGTAAAATAATACTTTCTAAGATTTGTTTTGGACTTTCCTCCAGTTAGTTTATTTTCTTAAGGAGTTAAAGTAGAAAGCCAGCTTTAGTATGGCAATAAATAGTTTGTTTGGAAAGCTGGCCCAAACAAACAGATACTGTTGCTGCATTAGCTACATATAGTAAGTGACTTTATGGTTGATTTACTAAAACTGGAGAGTGCAAAATCTGGTGCAGCTCTGCATAGAAATAAATCCATTTCCAGGTCTTTTTGTCAAAGCTTAATTGAACAAGCTGAAGTTAGAAGCCGATTGGCTACCGTGCACAGCTGCACCAGATTTTGCACTCTCCAGTTTTAGTAAATCAACCTTGCTGTGTTTTGGCAGCTGTATGGGCGACTTCCTGCCTGCTGCTGGAACTCTCCATTAAGAAGAAGTCTTGTATGGTTGAATACAAGGCTTCCTCTGATTGGCTAAGTGGAGAGGCAGGAAGATAACAACAGGATTCACACCTCGGCCAATCAGAGGAAGCCTTGTACTAAATTTATAAAAAAAATACAAGACCTCTCGTATTTAGTTACAGCAGCAGGCGGGAAGTTTCCTGTACCAATGCTGGAACACAGCGCTGCAAATTGAATGTACTGTAGCTAATTCTACAACAGTATTATACAGAACACAGCAGTCTATTTAGTTCCGGTGTCTTGCCGAGAAAGTCCCCTCGGCGGATAAGGACCCCCCCTGTACTGCGCAGGCTACTGAACTACTATCAGCCGCCGGAGATAGCCGAAGCTCAAAATCTACAATCAGCTATACACGGCGCCTGCGCCTTAGGTCCAGGTTCCTTCCCCACCATCCAAGTGGACCTAGAGGGGGAATAAAAAAGAGCCGAGCAAAGCGAGGCCCGTGCCCGAAGCGTGGCAAGCGAAGCGAGCCTGCGAGAGGCCCTCTTACAGGCGCCGTGTACAGCTGATTTTCACCTATTCCCCTTCGCCTATTTCCGCCGGATCCTACTGCACAGGCGCAGCGCCTGCGCAGTAGAGGGGGGTCCTTATCCGCCGAGCGGAACTTTCTCGGCAGAACACCGGCAGCAGACAGCAAGCCACCCGTCCTGCTGCTGGAACACAGCGCCGCATATTGTATCTAGCTAATGCTACAGCTGTATAGTACAGAACACATCATTATGTAAAGGAAAAATAGTTCCATTTGGAAAACTTGGCCCAAGCAAACTATTTAAAGTCATAAAGGTGGAATTCCACTTTAAAAAAATGTGAGAGTGTTCCAATTTACTGACTATATTTATATGCATAAATGGCTAAGCAATTAGCCCGCAGAATGTTCGCTGTTTAGTAACTGCAACAACACTGATCCCTAATGCTGGCCATATTCTATATGGTTTTGTGACAATTTCAACTTTTTTCTACCTGCTTCTGATTGCTAAAACAACTCCATGCATTAAAGCATCCTGCCACTTGTGGTTTCTTCACAAATAAAATATGACCACAAGTGTCAGTGCTAGTTCACTCATTTTAAAGCTGGATGAAACTGACACAAAACATAGAATGGGTTCTGGTAATCTTAGTGAAGGTGCCACAAGGCATAAACATTCTTGTAGTCAGGAAAGCCGACTACACCAAAAAATAGATCCAGATGCACCCATGGCACACAAATTGATTCATGTTACATAGTTCACATAAGGCACATTCTATGGAAATCCTCATCTGTGGCAAATGAATGGAAACATATTGCACAATACTGATGTACACAATGGGCAAGATCTACTAAAACTGGTGCACACAGAATCTGGTGCAGCTATGCATAATAACCAATCAGCTTCTAGTATTTAAAAGGTTGTCAAAACTTAACTTAGCAAGCCAATTGGTTACTGTGCATACTATGCACAGCTCCTCCAGATTCTGTTTTACTAAATACAGTTTTAGTAAATCTTCCCCCCACCCCAATTGAATTCCCTGGAATTCATAAATTAAAATTCTATTTAAGAATCTTGTATTTCTATGAAAGATGGCGGAACGTGCGATAGATTGTATGTGTCAGTAAGGTGTATATGAATCTGTTGCAACTCTGACATAACAATCGCAAGTTTTACAGGCAGATAAGCAATTTGGAGAAGTTGGGTGAGTAATGGAAACATATTAATAATCCGAGGACTGGAAAAAAATTGCCACAGAATTGTCTCAATGATGTGACACAACCAACAAATTACTGTGTATGGAAAATGTGTAGTTTACCTCCAGTTCCTTATCATTGACATGGTGATATTGCTTCATAAATCTGTCTCAAAAATATTGCTCTCAAGTAAAAATGTCAAAGCATGCCGGTACTATCAATAAAAATATTGGACGTGTCGAAAAAATTGTGCAAAGCAACTACCTGCACATCACCAGCAATGTGCTGCAAATGCCTATTGAATAACCATTATTGTGTGCGTTATATAAAAGTTTCCTTTTTAGAGCCATCAAAATAGTTATTCGATTTTAAGGCATCACTGTAAGTTCACATTAGAAAGACAATATGCAGGTTTTGGATGTAAAAAAAAATAATTTATTGAAAACACATAAAAGAATAAGATATTGGCATTATTGTTATACATGAAGCAGCATTACCACAGTCTAAAATCAATCATTTGACCAGTTTAAATAACTATTTTTAGGAGACTTGCTGCACAGCCCAGATGTGCAAAGAGTAAAACTGAGCAACAAACTTCAACAACCACTCATCCTATTTCCATTTTAGTTAAAAATTCCAAGCTCTATTAAATAACATGATCTGTTTAGCAATCATAAATAAGGTGTTTATTAGTCTGATCAAACTGAAATGGCATGATTAGGCCAAATGTGTGACAAAAAGTCACGTTTGTCTCGTTTTATGGCAATATACTTTTCAATTTCTTACACTGTCATCATGTAAACCCTCAATAAATATGTATTAACACAGAATGACAAGAGTTGTAAGTAGCAAAAACAGGATCATGATTGTTTGCAGAGACTTATTTTACATTGTGTGTGTGTATTCCCCTTTTCTACATATCTGCTGAGGAAAGTCAATGTAGCAATTTCAGCATGATACTTCATAAAAAAAAATAACATTTACATTCACTCTACAGCCCCCCATTTACATTCACTATACAGGTTTCCTATTGAGAGAAATTAGAGAAAACCTGCCACTGTTTATAGCGCCAACCACTAAGCGTCTCTTGACTCATTGTTGGACTATGTTTGCCATTTAAATTTGTAAAATCGTTTTCTACATAACTGCCATCTTGTGCCACTCCATAATGGCAAGTACTAACTCTCATTTTCTAGTAGCAGTAGTAGTAGATTTGAACAGAATTATTATTATTTTTTTTTAATATGGTTGCATTTAATCTTTGTAATGAGTGGCCATAACGTTTTGCATGAAAAGGAGTTTTTTTGTTGGTAAAATTGTTTACATTATTCAAACTTTGTGTATTTCAATACATGTATGAGATAATCACGTTTCAATAAAATACATTGCATGCAAAGTTGTGCTTATGTGAATATCTCTGGAAAGGGGTCTGTGGCTCAAAAAAGGTTAAAAAACACTAATGCCCCGTACACAGGGTCGGATTTTCCGATGGAAAATGTCCGATCGGAGCGTGTTGTCAGAAATTCCGACCGGGTGTAGGCTCCATCACACATTTTCCATCGGATTTTCCGACACACAAAGTTGGAGAGCAGGAGATAAAATTTTCCGACAACAAAATCTGTTGTCGGAATTTCCGATCGTGTGTACACAAATCCGACGGACAAAGTGCCACGCATGCTCAGAATAAATAAAGAGATGAAAGCTATTGGCCACTGCCCCGTTTATAGTCCCGACGTACGTGTTTTACGTCACCGCGTTTAGAACGATCAGATTTTCCGACAACTTTGTGTGACCGTGTGTATGCAAGACAAGTTTGAGCCAACATCCGTCGGAAAAAATCCTAGGATTTTGTTGTCGGAATGTCCGAACAAAGTCCGACTGTGTGTACGCCCTATAAGTGATCACAGAAAGCCTTAACCTGCCAGGCTGCTATACCAGGGTGCTTAATATTATGTGCGTAGTGAAAAGATCCATTAGAAAGGGGAATCATATAGTAATGGTCGCACAGAATCGCATGGCAAGGGATTGTTTCAGTTTATATCAATGCAACTCAGCACTGAGAGATTTTAGAAAATGTTCCTGTGCTACTTTGGTGCACTACATAATTGCACTACATAATCGCACAGAAAGACGGATCAAAATCGTATGGCAGCAGTGTGAACCTAGCCCAAATATTATGTATTCACTAATATGTGAAAATGAAGTACGGTATGTAGCTTTGATATAAAAAAATCCAGTTCTGTAAGGTTGGACTTGGACAAGTCCCCATCCTCACTGCTCATGCTGCCACCAGTATTAGAGGATTCAGTATTACCCTTTAAAAAATATTCACTGCCAGCCCCTCTCTTTTATGCAGCCACAACACACTGTGTAAGTGTTTGTCGAAAACAAAGCCTGTAAATACTTTTTTCAGATCTCTTCAGGCCATTCTGATGTCAGCTGGGGAGGTCACCTGACCGCTGTGCTGGCAGAGCGGCCAGGAGTCACATGACCGGCCTGAACAGATCTGAAAAAGGGTATTTACATGCTTCGTTTTTAACAAACACTTACACTGTGTGTTATGGCTGCATACAGGAGAGAGATTGACTGGCAGTGATTTTTTTATTTAACAGTTTACTTTGCTATTCATTGCGGCAGGAGGGTGGGGCGGAGATGGCTCACACACAGGAACTGACAAGCAGAGAGGGAGGGGGACAGAGGGGAGGTGTGGATGACAGAGGCATGTAAACTGACCACGGTAATCGGGGCTCAGCAGCCATGTTTATTGTGGTCAGTACACAGAGGGGGACACAGGAACAGGCAGGATCAGCTGGGTTTTTTACAGCTTAGAGAGGGGCAGATTAGACAGCAAAAGAACTGTGCTGTTTAAACTGCTATAAGGATTACAACCACTTTAAAGTTGAGCATAGAGGAAATTTTAACTGACATGAGCAGAGAAGAAAATCAGGAGCTTCATGACATTATTTTAATTTTTTGTTTACTAAGACAGGTCGGCCCTGACATGGTAATACCTACCCACTAATCAAATGACATTTTGGTGGACCGAGCTTTTCAGATACTAAACATGGTTCTAAAGGATCTTAAAGGTTCTGTAAGATATATGTTAGCGTATAATAAAACAGGCAGAATTAACTTTCAAAGAAAGGAAATGCAAAGTGACAGCAAATGTGTGTTGCACTGATATTAATCTCATCAAATAAATAAATGTTCTACTCTTAACACCATACATTCATGTTTTACATACAGCAGATCATTTAAAACGTTAAAGTAGAAACAATTAAAATCAAAGCTAATAGCTCAATTACCCTTCAATATTTGCTATGTGATGAAGTTCCGTAAAAAAAATGCACAGCAGTCTTTTTGAGTTCCATTTTGCTTAAGATGATTGTAGCCATATTAGTGCACTTGCTTCAACACCGTTGATTACTGACTGTGATACTTATTTAATTTGTACTGACAGTTACATTTTCAAGACAAGCTTTGAAGGTACAAGCAGGAGGTAAACTCCAAAAGCTTGTCCTAAAATTTTAACTGTGTAAATTAAGCGTATTTAATTAGAAACGTATCACAGGCTGTAATCAATGTGTCAGTTCTATTTCAAACAGATACTAAATCAAATGAATAGTGCGGGCAAATTCTCAGCAGCACGAATTTTGTTTAAAGGGTTAAAATAAAATCACTGTAAGACTGGGTATACATGGCCGCTTAAAAGGTTGCATTGTATTGCTGTTGTCATTTTTTTTCCCTGAGCGTGGTATAAAAGGATCTTTAAGGGGCACAGTGCTCAGGAGGATACGCTCCGGATGTATGTAGAGTTTAGGAGGCCTCTTAGCAGTCATCTACATCTGCCCTTATTTTTAATAATTTTTATTTTTTAAACCCCTATGATGTGACAATTTATATGTTCACACATGTGCAAAATCTTTCCAGTCTACCAATCTCTTTCATGCGCTTCTCTAAAAGGAAGCCCAAGGATTTCAAATATATGCCTCTCAGTTGGCGTTGGTAAAGGATAGCCAGCATTGACCTTCACACTTCCATTGCGCACCACGTCCTTGTTTAGGGAGTGCTCAGACAGACTCATCCCCTTTGTTTTGGCCAGAGCGCGCATGGAACGGTTAAAATGTGCTGAGCCGGTAAAATACATCAGTGCACATGCAAATTCCGAATATGGCACAACTATGATATCAAGTCTCCGATGTTTCTGCCCTGGTCCTGGCAGGCGGCATACTCCCATGTACTTCTTCTGGTTTCCATTTTCTTCATTACTCACCAAATCATCAGTGAGGAATCCTGAGAGGGTCAAAAAAAAAAAAAGACCAGAGGAAAAACATTAAACATTAATTGCTAAGTGATCTATACAAAACATTCCAGCCAAACATAAAATATTTTCCTTTAAAGGTTAACCTGTCTTAGGAAATTCAAACCAAAGTAGTAAAAATGCATATCAGAGGTTACCCCTAGTCCATTCACACTTGTGCGATTTCAAAAACGTGCCATTTCCATTGCGACTTTGGATGAGTGCGACTTTGGCTTTGACCAATGTGATTGTGCGCTACAAGGTTGCACACAAGTTGCATTTAGATCATGCAGGTGCGACTCTCATGCGACTTTTGAGTTACAAAGTCTATGGCCCTCAAGTTAAATGAAAGTTGGACCAAAGTAGTGCAGGAACTACTTTAAAGTCACTGCGACTTCAAGTGGCACAGATATGAACGATACTCATTGGGAAGCATGGCCTCACAAGTCACACAAGTATGAATGGGGCCTAGTGAAAACTGTATATCTAAACAACAAATCGATCCAGAGATGTACTGAAGGTCAGTGATGGTCAACTTTCTTGATATAGAGGGCCTCAAGCATGGCCTCTGACACCACCACCAAGGGCTGCACATAATATTCTGAGAAAGTATTACTACAGAAAACTTTCAGACTCCAGAAAAATCAAGAGATAGAGACCGGGGACGTTTGAGGAGACAGTCATAGACTGGGGACACAATACATGAGATGGCTAGAGATCACTGCTCTTCCAGTCCCCTTACAAATCCATGCTTTCACAATTGTGCTCCCTACAGCCTACTTTAATCTTTTGTAGTGGATCTTGCTGTGGCACAAGTAGGAGGGGAAAAAAAAAGCATACAAATAATGGTGCAAAGAACAGAACATTTTGAGCCAGTATGAGAGAAATAAACCAAATCATTTACAGTGCATCTGGAAAGTATTCACAGCGCTTCACTTGTTCCACATTTTGTTGTTATGTTACAGCCTTATTCCAAAATGCATTCAATTAATTCTTTTCCTCAAATTCTACCAACAATACCCCATAATGACAACGTGAAAGAGGTTTGTTTGAAATCTTTGCAAATTTATTAAAAATAAAAAAAATCACATGTACATAAGTATTCACAACCTTTGCTCAATACTTTGTTTGGCACCAATTACAGCCTTAAGTCTTTTTGAGTATGATGCTACAAGCTTGGCACACCTATTTTTGGGCAGTTTCTCCCATTCTTCTTTGCAGGACCTCTCAAGCTCCATCAGGTTGGATGAGGAGTGTTGATGCACAGCCATTTTCATATCTCTCCAGAGATGTTCAATCGGGTTCAAGTCTGGGCTCTGGCTGGGCCACTCAAGGACATTCACAGAGTTGTCTCGTAGCCACTCCTTTGTTATTTTGGCTGTGGGCTTAGGGTCATTGTGCTGTTGGAAGATGAATCTTCTCCCCAGTCTGAGGTCCAGAGTGCTCTGGAGCAGGTTTTCTTCAAGGATGTCTCTGTACATTACTGCATTCATCTTTCCCTTGATCCCGACTAGTCTCCCAGTTCCTACCGCTGAAAAACATCCCCACAGCATGATGCTGCCACCACCATGCTTCATCACTGTAGGGATGGTTATTGGCCAGGTGATGAGCGGTGCCTGGTTTCCTCCAGACATGAAGCTTGCCATTCAGGACAAAGAGTTCAATCTTTGTTTAATCAGACCAGAAAATTTTGTTTCTCATGGTCTGAGAGTCCTTCAGGTGCCTTTTGGCAAACTCTAGGCGGGCTGTCATGTGCCTTTTACTGAGGAGTGGCTTTTCCGTCTAGTCACTCTACCATAAAGACCTGATTGGTGGAGTGCTGCAGAGATGGTTGTTCTTCTGAAAGGTAGAAAAAGGAAAAGCCCTCTATGTGGGATTTTTTGAGGCAACAACACCACTAGTATAGAATAAAAAAGCGTTTATTTATACATATAAAATTAGATCACTCACACACGTGATGATCAGTTAAAACCATGACATGACAAAACAAAAAAGACAAAAATAACTCATTGTGAATTCATAGAGGTTCTCCTCTCTCCACAGAGAAACGCTGGAGCTCTGTCAGTGACCATCGGGTTCTTGGTCTCTTCCCTGACTGAGGCCCTTCTCCCCCAAATGGTCAGTTTGGCCAGGCGGCCTGCTCTAGGAAGAGTCCTGGTGGTTCCAAACTTCTTCCATTTACGGATGATGGAGGCCACTGTGCTCATTGGGACTTTCAATGCTGCAGAAATTTTTCTGTACCCTTCCCCAGATCTGCGCCTCGATATAATCCTGTCTCGGAGGTCTACAGACAATTCCTTGGACTTCATGGCTTGGTTTGTGCTCTGACATGCACAGTTAACTGTGGGACCTTATATAGACAGGGGTGTGCCTTTCCAAATCATGTCCAATCAACCTAATTTATCACAGGTGGATTTCAATCAGATTGTAGAAAGATCTCAAGGATGATCAGTCGAAACAGGATGCACAATTTTTAATAAATTTGCAAAGATTTCAAACAAACGTATTTCACGTTGCCATTATGGGGTATTGATTGTAGAACTTTGAGGAAAATAATGAATTTAATCCATTTTGGAATAAGGCTGTAACATAACAAAATGTGGAAAAAATGAAGCGCTGTGAATACTTTCTGGATGCACTGTAAAAGAAAATCATTTTTTGCAAGACAATATCATGAAAAGAAAGACTTATTTTTATCATCGCTTAACAAAATAATACATAATTTTTTGGGGACAAAGTTATTGCAAAATTAACAAGTCCATACAGAAATGTAAAAACTGCTCTGGTCCATAGAGGGTGTACAGGTGTGAAAGGTGAAGTGGTTAAAGTGTATGTAAACCCTAACAATAAACTTCTCTTATTTGCTCCCTTTTGGTCTTTTAAAAGGAGAAGTTTGGGGTACATAAAAATCAAACACACATACTAACCTGTATGCTGCAGCTGTCCCACCCGGCACTAAGACCAGGAACTAAAGCTGACCATAGATGGTCTGAATCTCGGCCAGTTCAGCAGGGACCGGCCAAGATTCGAACCATCTATGGGCAGGTTCATTGTACTCAAGTCGATTAATTGTACCAGCATGGCAGATTTTCAGCATATGATTATTGTCAGCGGCTGTAGCTGCTAGCAAAAATAATTGCGTTCTCCTGGCAGGAACGGACCCCCCCCAACTGGGAGAACACAATAGCTCCATGGGAGGAATTGAGCGATGTTTGCAGAAAATGAAAAGAAAATTGCATAATCTATGGCCTGCATAAGTGACCACATGACTGCTAATTGCTGCGTTTTCTGGTCTCTTCTGAGTGGCGGGCAGTGACTGTCAGCCACTGCTGTTTGGCCTGCCCCTCAAGGGAGCGAGAGCAACCTGTCAATTAGGCAGCTGGATGGATCCAGAGAATATGGCCAGGATCCTTCCAAAGCTTGGAGCAGCTCTGTGACGTCAGCTGATAGAGGGCAATAGCCCACCATACGCTGTATGGGTCACAAGAGAACAAAATTAAGTGCACATCTGGGACCCACAAGTGAAGTATGGCCGAAAAAGCTTTGCCCATACTTCTCTTTTAAATACACTGATAAAAGCATTGTGTTATATCTATTCACTAGGTGCAAAAAATACCTGTTGATCCTGCCAAAAATCCCTTGCTGCCCTGTGTTTTGTGCTTTATTTATTGTTAGAAGAGATTACAGAACAAGCCCATGATCTGCATTAACAGTAACTGCAGTGTACATTTGCAATAATATTACAAAGTTTATTTACTGATCAATGCAACTGGCTGAACTCATGTTAAAGGTTGTGATGTTGACTAATGTATTAAAGTGGTTGTAAACCCGAAAAAAATATAAAATAAAATAAAAAACAAACCCTGTAAGACAAAGCATACTGTGGAGAAGGACCCTTGCTCTCTGTGACCTATAGCTCTGCAATCAGCAAAGCACATGATTCCTGCTGATTGCGTAGCTCTAGCTCTGACTCACCAAAGGGCATGTCAGAACTCTGCAAAGAGACCACGGTTTCCACACACAGAGCAAGGGCCATTCTGTGCAACATGCTGCTGCCAGGGGACAGACTTTTCTACTCAGGCTGTGGTTAATTTCTAATGAAAATGAACTGAATTTTTCTTTCACACTCACTCTTCTGCATTTAGCTACTCTAACTGCAGTAAAAGTGATTTGAGAAGTATACACAACTTTTATGTCTCCCAGAACCCCTTTTCCTGCATTTAGATGTTCCTGCTTTAACTGCATTTAGTCATGTTTACATTTTCGCTAAACTGACTCTACTTACACAGGCAAATGCTTAGTGGGAATGGCACTATTGAAAAATGTATTACATGCATGTACAGCATATGTGTTCAGAAATGTCCTTTAAAACGCATATTAATGCAGGTTTGAAACTGCCAGTACCCTGCCAGGGAGTTCCAGCATTTAGACATGGGCGGAGGGCACAGGTGCACCATCCAGTACTGCTGCCGGAAGCCTGTCAAACTCTATGAGAGTCTGACTGCTGGTGCAGCTGGACAGTACAGTTTGCATTTCAGGCATTCTTCCCCTGGGCACATACGGCCCTAAATGGAAATACCACTGAGGCCCCACCCAGCCACATCCACCTTGCTACAAAACTGAGGTATGCTGAGAGTATGAGGGGTTATTCTCAGGTGGTCTACAATTTGTTTTGTTTGCTAGTGTCCAATCCTCCTCCAGAAGGTGCATGACTTCCTGTGTCCCTCAATGGTCTCCATTAAGGGACACAGAAGGTTATTCACCTTTGTGGCGTCCAAGAGCAGTTCTACCGAGGGGTGGGCAACACAGCAAACAAACCAAGGAACAACAGAGAACATAAAACTGCTTACATCTCAAAGAGCAGCCAGAAACACAATACCCCACAGCTGGCATCAAATGAGGCCACAACCTCCTCCTGGTAGAAATAAAATGTAAAAACAGTGGACCACTTATGCAGGATGACATTGCATACTCCAACCAACACATTTTGGCCTCCAGACTGTCATCAGGGGCAGTTCAGACAGACTTACTTCTGATGAGAGAATCATCTAGAAGGGTGGACCTACCAATTCCAGAGCTGGAAGACTGATCCACCATACCAGGAACTTCCTGATCCTCTGCTCAAAAACTCAGCCAAGGTGTTCCAAAACACCAGAGTGTGGTGTTGAGACAGTCCGGGGCGAGACTGGAGAACACCTCTGTCTCCAAGAGAATTATCCACAGACTCACAACTCTAATGCAACAGCTGGGAGGTGGTCAGACAGTAGAACAAGGACATGATTTTCTTGTCGAAGAAACATTCTGGTCCAAGTTGTCTGCAGGACAGTGAGAGGATTCCAGCACAGCACTGATTTCTGAAGATTCAGGCTGTCACTGAAGCATTGAGATATCTGCAAAATCAGGGATACGTTGTCCAACAGAGTCGGCTTTGACTGTTCACAGGGGGTCGCCAAAAACAATGAGGGATTCTATAAGAACACACCAGGGTTAACACTGGGGCCAGCACCCTGAAGCACAAATAGGGTTCTGAGATGAGGCTAAGAAGGGGAAACTGTAGGTACACATCCTAACTTACCACTGAAGCCAGAAAGGAAGGGAAAGGCTGATCTGGTGGATTGTTGGAATTACAGGCCTCAAAAAAGGCAGATGTTCTCTTTGGAAAAGAGAAGAGTGATCCAGTTGGAGTACTACTCCTGAGACCGATCTGGCAAGACCTGGAGAATAAAAACTTGATCTAGTAGACCCAAAAAGGAGCAGAGGTAGTTCTGCTAATCTGTGTAGTGACCTACAAAGGATAAAGGTAAGGAGCAGACAAGGGATCTGGAGGTGAAGGTTCCATTTATATTCCTGGAATATCCCTCTGCGCCTAAGCACCTAAAAAGGCAAACTATGCAGCTCTGGAAAGTGGGGGCAAGATTTCTCTGAAAGTTTAGCAGGCTTCTTACCGCAGACTTTGAGGGTGGCCAGAGAACAAAGTTTGAGAGGCCTAGATGTGCATACTCTGGGAGTAAAGAAATGAGGGAAAAAGACTTGGCAAGCCTTTCCCTAGGTTTTTCACAGTTGGGCGCTCTTGCCTCTATTGGCATCATTATTAATATCAAGGGTCAATTCGCAGAGATGATGTTCCTTGAAAACTATGCAGGTCAGGTGCTCCTTGAATGCAGGGTTCACCAGAGACCCGAACTTTAACCAGAGTGCCTTGTGCACATGTATTGACAAAAGACCAATATGGGAGACAAGTCCAGATGCTTCCAGCAGGCCATCACAACTAAAGCATAAAGCTCCATCCATCTGTTTCACATGGTCTCAGTGATGAATTCACTGTTGCAGTAGAGAGATTAACTTAAGGTCACTGCAGAATAGGTTGGAGGCAGGGCCCACCAGCGAGAATGGAGTTTAAAAAAATGGATTTTAACTAGTGATCTGTAGGATCTTTGAATGCAGGAACTCCCTCCACTGCCTTGGTGGTTTCCTTGTTAAGGTGGGCCACTGGAAGAAGGGTGCAGACCACTATTTCAAAAAATCCTTTCTATATGTGAACAAGTCTAGTAAGCATCTGGGGGTGCTAAGGACACATGAGGGCGATTTCAATCCCCATAGAGGAAGATCCTGAAGAACGGTTGCAAAGCAAAAGGTCTTTGCAACTGCAGAGGCTGCAATAAGAACTGAAACAGTCAGGGAAATTTACTGAAGCTGGTGCACTCAAAAGCTGGTGCAGCTGTGCATGGTAGTCAATCAGATTCTAAATTTCAGCTTGTTCAATTAAGCTTTGGCAATAAAACCTGGAAGCTGATTGGCTCCTAAGCAGAGTTGCAACTTATTTTGCACTCTCCAGCTTTATTAAATACCCCCCAGTCTCTTTTAGTTTAGGAGTAATAGCAGAAGATTCCTCAAGAATAATTTTGTCCGATAGAGAGTGGAACAGCTCAGAATCAGTCCAAAATAGTTATTGTGACCAACAGTTCAGGAGCCCCTATAGGGCTGTGGGAAGATTAGCTATAAAATCCGTGAGTAAAGCTGCAGGAGCACATTTTGGACTTATGCGGTACGAGCAAGCCAGAAGCTGAGTCAATTGAGCCCTAAAAGACTTGTGTGATTGTAGTAGAGACCCTGGCCAATAAGACAGGGGACTTGGCCCCATCCAGCAGACCTAAGAAGGATGTTGATGATGAGCAAGACTTTTTTAATGATAGGAAAACAAAATTCCAGGTTTCAGACATTAGCACCTTCAGAGGGCACATAACAAATGCTCCCAGAACTATAAGTTGAGTGTAAGCTGGGGTCACCCATTGCAAAACCCAGACAGCTGGTAGTCAGTAAGGTTCGGAGAATCAGAAGTGACCAAAGTCTCTGTAGGCAGCCAGTAGTAATAGACTGAAGATTGGGGTTTTCACGTTATATTGCAGGAGCAGCAATGGGGCGATGCTTCCTCAGCACTGCATAGCTGGAGGATATCAGCGCTCGGTTCCTCAGTGCTTTTGTGGTAAGAACAAATGAAGTAGCTTCAGATGCTCAGCCTACTCACAAGGTTAATAACTCTTGAACTGGAAAGCACGTTATGTGGTACCCAGTACCCGAAGGTCACTTCCAGGCTGGCCCTGCAATGTCCAGTCCAGCAAGTCCAGTTACAGCACTCCAAAAGCTAGAAAGAGAAGAGACTTGATTGAAGCAAAAATATTAGCAAAATTAATAGGTTAGTTGTCTAATAGCAGAGCTAAAGGAAAGATTTCCATCCTCCTAGAACACAACCAAAAACCTGAAGCATGCTGTGAGTAGGAGGGGGCTATCCTTGGCTTGTGTGCCAGTGTCCAATCCTGCTGTAGACAGCAGTATAGAAAGAAAATACTTGTTTAGAAAGAGCAGTGGAGTGCTAGAACCCCTGTCAAATTTGTATTTCTGTTTGTACCCCTGTGGTAGGTTTTCCCTCACTTCTGGTTTGTTTAAACCATTGTCACTGGGACAGTGAAGGGGGAAAGTGAGGAAAAATCAAAAAGAACCCAGGTAGCAGAGAAAACTCAACAGAACTTCTAACCTTCCTCACTCTATCCAAAACAAAAGTTTTAGCTTGACATTTTTTTTAACTGAGGGCTTACTCACTGTAGATGGTCCTGTAGTAATGAAAGTAGACTAGTGGAAATAAGCTTACACTTTCAAAGCTCACCTAGGCTACAATGGAAGGTAACCTAAAGTAACAGGATGTACAGTTTGTGTCCCATTATCCTTGAAGATGTAAACAACACATTTATTTATTTGCAAATGATATACCGTATTTATCGGCGTATAACACGCACCCCAAGTTTAGGAGGGAATTTTAAGGAAAAAAAACCTTACATTTAAATGCCCATCAATGCAGCCTTATCAGTGTCCATCTGTGGCCTTGTCAGTGTCATTGCAGCCTTGTCAGTGCAGCCTTGCTCCAGTGCAGCCTTGCCATTGCAGCCTTGTCAGTGCAGCCTTGCCCCAGTGTCCATTGCAGCCTTGCCAGTGCAGCCTTGCCCCAGTGTCCATTGCAGCCTTGTCAGTGCAGCCTTGCCCCCAGTGTCCATTGCAGCCTTGTCCAGATTTAAAAATGGTGCCGCCGAGATCACAGGGACTCGGCGGAGCAGAGCGAGCGCCGCCGTGATCGCAGGGACTGGGTGGAGCCGAGATACACATAGCCAAGTGTACTCGGCTCCGCTCACAGTCACGCCCAGTCCCGCCCTATGATGGACATAACACAGGTCCAATGGCGGGACTGGGCGTGACTGTGAGCGGAGCCGAGAAGAGCCGAGTACACTCGGCTATGTGTATCTCGGCGCGATCGCTCCACTCAGCTCACAATCAGCGGCGATCGGCATATAACAAGTACCCACAATTTTCCCGATTTTAAGGGGAAAAAAAAAGTGCGTGTTATATGCCGATAAATACGGTATTTTAGGGATTTTTAAATAAATATAAATTTACATAAAAAAACAATGCCTCGATAAAATAGGATTTTTATGTCATACTCCACCTGTAAAATCCTTTTCTTTGAGTACATCATGGGACACAGAGTCAGGCTAATATTCATTACCTGCTGGGTTATACTTCATCATTAGGTGAATGGACACTGGTAGGAAGCACTTCAGTTTTGTAGCAAGCACTGAATCCTCAAAAAACAGGGGAGGGATCTGTGTCCCATGATGTACTCAAAGAAAAGGATTTTACAGGTAAGTATGACGTAAAAATTCTATTTTCTTTTTCATACATCATGGGACACAGAGTCAGGCTCATTACCTGCTGGGACGTCCCAGAGCAATAGCCTTGAGGGGAGGGAGACACCCTGTCAAACAATAGCCATCAGAACGTATACGGCAGCCCGCAGTACACTGCGGCCGAAAGCCAAATCCTCGGCTGCTTGAACATCCACTTGATAAAATTTTGTGAAAGTATGCACTGAAGACCAGGTAGCAGCCTTACAAATCTGAGCCACAGATACCTGGTGGCAAAAAGCCCAGGAGGTTCCTACATAAACGATCAAGGGGTTAATATGGCGCACAATGGAGGTAGCCGAGTACATATAACTAAAAATGGTTGGGGGAAGGGGGTGGGTTGGGGGTTCCTGAGAGAGGAACTTGGTGGTGGTAATTAATGTTTCACAACAAGTTCAGGTATTAGTCCATGTAAGGATAAAATGATGCTGAATAAATGGAAGGCAGCCAGTCTATAAAAGCTACATCCCTGGTAGAATGAGCTCTCACCCTAAAGGGAGGAGCTTTATGTTTCAGACTGTAGGCCTGAATGACAAACTGACAGACCCAATTGGCAGTGGAAGCTTTGGAAGCTGCCTGCTTCTTCTTGGGCCCTTTTAATAAAACAAAAAGAGTCTGATCCTTGGATCTCTGCAGATCTAAACAAATAAACCTTGACTGCCCAAGCAACGTCCAAAGAAGGCAAAATAATGTCCTGATTTAATTGAAAAGCCAATACCACTTTTGGCAAAAGGGATGGAACAGGTCGTAACACGACTCTGTCGTGGTGAAGGATCAAGTACGGTTCCCTGCATGAAATGGCCACCAACTCCAAAACCCTTCTAGCCGAGGTGATAGCCATCAGGAAGGCTAGCTTGCGTGACAGCAAGTCTAATGTAATTTCCTTAATAGGTTCAAATGGTTGTTTCTCTAACACAGACAGCACCAAGTTCAGGTCCCAAGGACACATAGGTGACCTAATGGGGGGGAAGCAAGCGAGTTGCCCCTTGCATAAAGGTTTGGATCAGTGAATAGGAGGCTAAAGGCCTTTGGAAGAATACCGATAGGGCCGAAATTTGACCTCTGATTGTACTCAAAGCCAATTTGATTTCCACAGCTGACTGTAGAAAAGAGAGAATTCTACCAATGACATATTTCCGAGGATGCCATTTTCTGGCTTCACACCAAGCAATATAAGTCTTCCAGACCTTATGATAAATCTTCCTAGTGACAGCTTTTCTAGCATTCACTAGAGATGACACCACTGGCTCCCAGATGTCACGGTCCTTTAACACCCTGGCTTCAATAGCCATGCTGTCAAATTTAGAGACCGTAAATTGGGGTGGAATATAGGACCTTGGGACAGTAGATTGGGGCGACGTGGAAGCGTCCTTGGTCCGTCTATTGTCAGTCTCACAATCTCCGGGAACCAGGGCCTTCTGAGCCAGGCTGGTGCCACCAGAATGACTGGAATCCCCTCTCTCCGAATCCTGCGCAACAAATGTGGAAGAAGAGGGATCGGAGGGAAAGCATAAACCAGGGAGTACTGGCTCCATGGAACTATCAGAGCATCTGCTCCAATTGCCAGAGGATCTCTTGTTCGAGACACAAACTGCTGTAGCTTGTTGTTGAACCTGTATGCCAGTATGTCGACCTCTGGCCATCCCCAACATTGGAAAATTTCCTGGAACACCTCTGGGTGTAGGGTCTATTTCCCTGGGCAGATCTGCTGGCGGCTAAGATAATCTGCTTTGCAGTTCTCTAGTCCCGGGATATGGACCGCCAATATAGTTGGCACATGTCCCTCTGCCCAGGCTAGTATGTAGTTCACTTCCTTCAGAGCTGAACGACTCCTGGTACCGCCTTGGTGGTTTATATAGGCCACTGCCATGGCATTGTCGGACTGAACCCTGATGGGGCAGTCCTGAAGCTCCACCGTCCAGGACCGTAGGGCCAGACATACTGCCCATAATTCTAGGACATTGATGGGCAGGGTCTGCTCTGTCCCTGACCATTTCCCCTAAGCTGTGAGCCAGTCTAGGGTCACTCCCCAGCTTGAGAGACTGGCACCTGTAGTCAGTACTCTCTAAGTTACCAGGAGAAAGGATTTTCCTTTTCGCAGGTTCTGATCCTGCAACCACCAGTTTAGGCTTAAGCATGCCTGAGGAGATGAGCACATTGGATAATCTAGAGCTTTTCTTCCTCTGTTCCAAGCCAACAAGCTGTCTTGTTGTAAAGGCCTGGAATGGAACTGGGCATAGGGCACTGCCTCGAAGGAGGATACCATCCTCCCTAGAAGACTCATACAGAGCCAAATGGAGGGTTATCTAGTGCCCCTTATCTGACGCACCTGATCCTTCAGGGCACAGATCCTTACGGGTGGCAAGAATACTCTTGCTTGGACCATGTTTAGAATCGGACCTAATATCTTAAGACTTTGAGCTGGTCTCAAGGCTGACTTTTCAGTATTTATGATCCAGCCTAAGCTTTTCAAATACCTCACTATGTATATTATGCTCTGTTCTAGAGCCTGTACTGAGTGATCTCTGGGCAGGAGGTCATCTAGATACCCAAGCACCAGGATCCCTTGGGCCCTTAAGCGACCCTGTATTGGTGCTAGGACCTTTGTGAACACCCAGGGAGCTGTAGCAAGCCCGAAGGGTAGAGCCACAAACTGAAAATGACGTTCCTCTACTGCAAAACGTAAGAACCTCTGATGAGGCTGAAAGATAGGTACATGTAGGTACGCGTCCTTTATATCTATGGAGGCTAAAAAGTCTCCCCTCTGGAGTGAGGTTACTACTGAGCAGACAGACTCCAACCCGAAAGGACTCTATCAAAAGATACTTGTTCAGGGATCTTAGGTCCAAAATGGGCCTTGTGTCCCCGTTTGGTTTCTGAATTGTAAATAGGTTTGAGTAAAACCCTGTGCCCCTTTTGGAAACCGGAACCTCTACAATCACTCCTTGATGCATTTGATGATGTAGTGCCTGAAGCAATAAGTTTCTTTTTGGAGGATCCGAGGGAACGCTGCATATTAGAAACCTCTCAGGAGGCATCCCTCATAACCCCAGCTTGTAACCGCGAGATATAATTGAGGTGACCCACTTGTCCTGAATTGTTGTTTTCTAAATGTCTGCAAAGTGCAGCAGCCTTCCCCCCCACCCGATACAGTGGGGGCGTCCCCTCAAAAGGAGGGCTTGGTGCTGGTTTTAGAAGAATTTTGGACCCAGGGCCTTTTATGGCCCTGGCCTTGTGGCTTGCCCCTGGCCCTAGCTCCCTCTTGGCGGTGGAATCGCCCTGACGTTGAGACATTTGAGGAAGCAGTCCCTGGGTTTTAAACAAGGGACGTTGGGTGGTTTTCTTCACAGGAAGTAGAGAACTCTTCCCTCCAGAAATCTTTTGGATATATTTGGATAGAAGTGATCACCGAATAAACGTTCCCCATGAAACGGGAAACCAGCCAAAAACCTTTTACAAGGAAGCTCGACTGACCAGTTCTTAAGCCATAAAAGTCTGCGCAAATGTACAGACAAGAGAGCCAGATGAGAAACCTGCTGTATTGAATCCTTTAAAGCATCAACCGCAAAACACAGCGCTCAAGGAATATTTGTCTTACTTTCAGGCAGATCACCCTCCTGGTTAGGCCTATCAGGCCGTTTGACCTGATCCTTTACGGACTGGCAAATACCAATTGCTGCAACAGCTGGCTGAATAGCTGAACTGGCCAAGGAAAAGGAAGCTTTTAACCTCCCTGGCGGTATGATTATTTCAGGTTTTAGGTGCTAAAAGCGGTACAATTATTTTGCATGGAAATTTGGCGTTTTATATTGTAGGTCTGTAATTCTTAACAATAACACAATGTCTAGTAGACATCCCGGGTATGATAAAGTTTGAAAACACAAAAACATAAATAATTAAAAAAAAAAATAATAATAATAAAATAAATTTCCCCACGATTCACTATCGCTCAATTCTGCAAGTGTTCTAATTTACTATCGCTGTTTTCTAGCTGGTCTAAAGCCACTTTTGACGTAAAGGGACACTTTTTGGTTGCTATGGACAATCTCCAGTTTCCAGGCAGAAAGAACAGTATATGTAATAAAAATCTGCATGCAGGGCATGGGCCAAAGCACTGGGGACAAAAGGGATGTGAAATCATTTCATACAGTACTGTATTCTGTAAGATTACAGTACTGTATGTGTTATGATTTTTACATTTTTTTAATTTGCCGCCAGGCTCCGCCCCCGTGCGTCGCGGCGCTCGCAGGGAACGGAGCCTGGCACAGAGAGGCTTCGGAGGAGGACGGAGCCCACGGACACTGCGGGGGACATCGCAGGAACCCGGGGACAAGGTAAGTATACCACACCAGGATCCTGCAATATAATCCCGAGTGTGGCTCGGGGTTACCGCTAATGGTGCTGAATTTTAACCCCGAGTCACACTCGGGAAAACCGCCAGGGAGGTTAATAATAATACAAATTTCTTGTCAACAGGGCCTTTCAAGCCCTGTGTGTTATCTACTGGACAAGTTAAGTTCTTGTTTAACCACTTAAGGACCAGCCTCGCTTTGGATTTTAGGTGTTTACATGTTTAAAACAGGTTTTTTTGCTAGAAAATTACTTAGAAAAAAAACAATATATAATGTTTGGGGGTTTTAACACCCTAGAGAATAAAATGGCAGTCAATGCAATACTTTTTTTTGCACCGTATTTGCGCAGCGGTCTTATAAGCGCACTTTTTTTGAAAAAAAATTCACTTTTTTGAATAAAAAAATAAGACAACAGTAAAGTTAGCCCATTTTTTTTATATTGTGAAATATAATGTTACGCCAAGTAAACTGATACCCAACATGTTACGCTTCAAAATTGCGCCCGCTCGTGGAATGGCGTCAAACTTTTACCCTCAAAAATCTCCATAGGCGATGTTTAAAAAATTCTACAGGTTGCACGTTTTGCGTTACAGAGGAGGTCTATGACTAGAATTATTGCTTTCGCTCTACTGGTCGCGGCGATACCGCACATGTGTGGTTTGACCACCATTTTCATATGCGGGTGCTACTCACGTATGCATTCGCTTCTGCGCCCGAGCTCGTCGGGACTGGGGGTTTTTAAAAACATTTTTTTTATTTTTATTATTTATTTTACATGATTTTATTTATTTTTACACAGTTAAAAAAAAAAAAATGTGTCAATTTTATTCCTATTACAAGGAATGTAAATATCCCTTGTAATAGAAAAAAGCATGACAGGACATCTTAACCACTTCAATACAGGGCACTTAGACTTTCAGTGCTGTCGCAGTTTGAATGACAATTGCGCGGTCATGCTACACTGTACCCAAACTACATTTTTATCATTTTGTTCCCACAAATAAAGCTTTATTTTGGTGGTATTTTTTATTTTTTGCTAAACAAATAAAAAAAGACCGAAAATTTTGAAAAAAATAAAACTTTTGTTTTGTTTCTGTTAAAAAAATTTGTAAATAAGTAAGTTTTCTCTTTCACTGATGGGCACTGATAAGGCGGCACTAACAGGCACTGATACGGCGGCACCGATGAGGTGGCACCAATGAGCGGGCACTGATGATGGGCACTGGTAGGCGGCACTGATGGGTGGCACTGATATGCAGCACTGATGGGCATTGATAGACGGCACTGATGGCCACTCTTGGGTGGCACTGGGTGGCACTGATAGGCGGCACTGCTGGGCACTGATGAGCACTGATACGTGGCACTGATGGGCACTGATACGCGGCACTGATAGGCATCCCTGGTGGCACTGGTAGGCATTGGAGTGGGCACTGATTGGCAGCTGCCTGGGCACAGATTGGCAGCTGCTTGGGCACATAGTGGTATTTCCCTGGGGGTCTAGGGGCATACCTGGTGGTCCAGTGTGGATGGCTTCCCTGGTGGTCCTGGGAGGGATCCGAGGGGGGGCTGTGCTGATAAACAATCAGCACAGACCCCCCCCTGTCAGGAGAGCAGCCGATCGGCTCTCCTCTACTCGCGTCTGTCTACCGGCTCTTCCTATTTACATCGTGATCAGCCGTGATTGGACACAGCTGATCACGTGGTAAAGAGTCTCCGTCAGAGACTCTTTACCTAGATCGGTGTTGCGGGGTGTCAGACTGACACCCCGCAACAACGATCGCCGCGATGCGCGCCTCGATATTCCTGATCACGTCATATGACGTCCGGTCAGGAATATCAAACCACTTTGCCGCCGTCATTTTGTAATAGGGCGGGTGGCAAGTGGTTAAATATGAGATCTGGGGTCAAAAAGACGTCAGATCTCATATTTATACTTAAATGCAATAAAAAAAGAAAAAAAAAAAAAAATGTGCCTTTAAGACGTATGGGCGGAAGTGACGTCGCTTCCGCCCAGCAGTGTCATGGAGACAAGTGGGCACCATCTTAGCCTCACTCGTCTTCAGGCACAGCACGGAAAAGGACGCGATCGCTTCCGCCGCTAACAGCGGCTCCGGCAAGCGGCGGAGGGCACCGGATCGCGGCGGGGGCCCCTCTCCCGCCCCCGATAAAAGTGATCTCGCGCCGAATCCGCCACAGAGACCACTTTTATCTTAAAGCCGACCGCCGCACGAAAACGGGGATACCGGGGTTTTGGCAGCTAGCTGCTGCCATAACAATGATATCCGCTGCCAAAGTTTGGATGTACATCGGCGTGCGGCGGTCGGCAAGTGGTTAAGGAAGAGACTGCTGCATCTACAGCTGGCATGCTCCATTTTTTAATGAACTTTTCATCCATGGGATATAAAAGGGAAAACCTTTTAGGAGGCAAAAAAGTCCTGTCAGGATGTTGCCAACCAGCATACGCCATAAAAACAGTTTGCTGCGCTTAGGGTTGGTCACATTCATGTAAACATGCAGAACACACAAAAAATTAATAAAGTCCCATTAGGTTACAAAGTGCTCGTGCTTAAATTGACATCTCCTGTGCAATGATGTTCAGACTGAGTGCCCCACATAGATGTACACTCACCCTGGATGTTGACCAACTATCGCTAGTATGGTCGTTTAGGCATGTGGGGATACCCCTAAGGAGCCTGTTGAAATGACTTCTCATGCATGAATGCACCTCATAAGTATGGATGGAAATGACAAATGAGAACCTTCATTGTGCAATGCTGTAAAACCAGGTTTATTAAATGCACAAATTAAAATAATTCACTCACATTTAAAAGTGGCTTATAGTCCTGGCACCCGACATGTGTAGCACTTTAGGGTAATCGGCCCTGATCGGAAAAGCCCCCGTTTGCGGCGCTCAGCTCGATTCCCAGGTAGTTTTGTATGGGCGGAAGTAATGCGATGACACTGTGAAACCTTTGAAGGTTCGCTTGTGTCGCTAGAGCACCCAGCGGCGCTCTAGCAAAACAAAAAAAAGGTACACTTTGCAAACACCCACAGCTAGCCCAGAACTCCCCTGTATGGTCACCACACACAGGTGTCCAGCCTTTAGCTAGATTGACTGATTGTTACAATCCCTGGGACACCCCACAATAATAAAATAAAGGGATTTCACTTACCCGTCTGGGTGCAGGGCCACTTAGAAGCTAAGGGCCCAATCTTCACCCTTCACGGCGGGTTCCTGTCACTTGGACCTTCAAGGACTGGGTACCCTTTCATGTTTAGGGCCCACTCCCTTGGACCTGTACAGCACCCTGCAGGAAATGCCTTAGCGGTGTAGTGTCCAGGATTTCCACTCCGCAGGGTCCAGCGCCCGAAGGCCATGTTACAGGCAAAACCTTGCAGGATCTTAAGTCTTCTTTGCGAGGCTCGGGTGCCATTTATCTAAGCATAAAAGCTTGTGTCAAATGGATCAGATTGGTCAATCCCTTGATTCATTTTTGGAACTGTTTGTGGGACTAGAGACCTGGAGCTCAGAGAGCTCAAACAAACCGCGCCATCCACCTTGCAGACACTGGTAAAAAAGTGCTTGCTGTATGGGAGGGGTTATATAGGGGATCACTTCCTGTCTGAAGACCTTTGGTCTACCAGTGTCCATTCACCTAATGATGGAGTATAACCCAGCAGGTAATGAATATTAGCCTGACTCTGTGTCCCATGATGTATGAAAAAGAAATGTTTGCTTTGTTATTGACATGATGCAGTTTGCATTATAAGGTACCAGGTTCTTTAAAGACCTAATTTGAAATATATATTAGAAAAATATGTAGCATTCCAGAAACTAATAACACATACATGTTTTGGAATGTTACACTTTATTATTAACATATCTAAATTATAGGCCTCTATGTTCATAGATTGGAGGGAGCTGGTTCCTGGTCTTTGATTATTAAATAAGTACAGGTCGGAATCATTTGACGTTGTTTCAAAATGATTTGTTAGCCACACGTATGTGTAAAGTCAGTGGGTGTATTTTTATTCTCAGTTAAGAACACAATTCTTACCTTGAGATTTTAGGCCGTCGATGAGTTTGTTAAAAACTCCTTTATGAGACTTCCCATCTGGATGCGTGACCAAGACATCTACATCTCCGCAAGTCGATTTTTGTCGCCGGTATGAGCCACAACCTATGCTGATCAGCTCCGTATTGATGTTCTTGGCTTCTTTTCGTACCTGGGTGGAAAAGAAACAATTTAGATGCAGGTTTTATTCTACTTTTTAATAAAAATTAAGGTATACAAGCTACATAAACCTGAGAAAATAGATGGCTGTTCTGGCCCCTGGTTCTATATTGCTTATCCCTGTTACTGGTGTTCTCAGGGTGTATCACCACCTCTACACAGTGAAAACAGGCATAGAAGTTGCACAAGTGTTATACAGCTTGGTTACACTAACAGCATTATCGGCCACCTTGCCCAGTTTTACTTCGTGCTGCAGGGCAATTTAATTTGCCAGTGAATGTGGTGTGATATATATATATATATATATATATATATATATTTTTTTTTTTTTTTTCCCCCTCCATGACAGAAATAAGGTAACTGCCTGCAAATAAAAAGCAGCACAGATTTTCCCATACGAGTTTCTTAGAACATAGGATGTATGGCAAGTGGAGCAGCACTAAATAAAACGTACCATCACAAATCCAGAGTGACATACGCCAGTAAGCCGTTTCCCCAGATGTTGTACAACAATGACATACTAAAAGGTCTGCAGCTTCCGAATATTGCCTTTTCTGTGTTGTTTTTCTTTTTATCTCTTTATAACAATTAAGGATCATCTTCTATTAGTAGAATAAACCCATTAATTCTGTCCTGTGTGTGCCAGTGACATGCCTAAGAAGGTCACCACTCTTTTCTCATGCATATTTTGTCTCTTTTTAATGAAGATTTCTGAAGACCTGCTACACTGCCACGGAGTGCAAAGCTCCCCCAAGCTCTTGATGCGACATACAGCAAGGACAGTGCCTAATCCCTTAATCCCCTCTTTCTCCTGGGCTTCACCCACAGGGGCCTAGAGACCCAGGACAAGTAATCCAATCAACAACAACAATGGGCCCTGGCTCCTCCCCCTGCAGCAGCCACAACAACCTGGCTGACTTTTGAAAAGATGGGGAGGGGAGAAGAAAGGTACTTGAAATTGGAAAGTCATTCTTGAAAATCCTTTACGCGACAACCGTGTTTGAACAAAAAGGGAGGGTGGCAGTGGGGGGAATGAGTCTTTGGCCTTTAATCACACGCATGGGAACAAGATTCTCAGTGGGGTCCGGTTTGGTGTGCATTCTTTAAAATCAGGCTCTGTGGCTGAGTGACAGCGTCGCAATGACCGATGCTTCCACGGTGATGGGGGTATGCAGGTGTAACATAAAGCAGCTCGTTCCAACCCACCCCGAGGGATCCTGTCACTCAACAGCAACTTTTCCAACTCCGCCGCTTTTCATTTTCTCAAACAGACTGTCTTTGAAATAGTGTGTCCTGATGATCATTACAAAGAGCTGTGCTCTTACAGAAGCTTGTGGGAGAGAGAACCCTTTCTTAACAGAATATATTAATGTTGTGCCCCGAATAATAGAAGAGAAAGAAATTTGCAGAGGCAAAAGGCACAAATACCCTGAAAACAAAAGCAGAGTTTATCTGCACAGCTTGATCATGTCTTCCAGCTCCATTCCCAGCAGCCAAAGATCTCACATGTTGCTTAACCTTACTTTAATCAACTTTAGCTTTGGCAAAAAGAAGGAGCCCAGGAATTTGTTCAGTGATTGCCAGCTATTTATTAACAAAGTGACAATCCATTATGTTCCAGCTGCATTCTGCGCTTTGTAGTTGCTGTCCTTCAGTTGCATTGTGTGGTATGTATGATCACTACATGGCAAACACACACACACACACACACAATATGCCCTTCTGAACTCCAGCACTACCTATCCATAAGTTCTAGGACTTCCATTCACCTTACACGCACAGGCATATTCATATTAACCCATGTGACTTGAGTATGGAAAAAATAAACATGAATTTCAGGCTTTGGCACTTGCAGGTAACAAGAGGAATGACCAGAAAAGGATAGCACATAAGGTGGATGAGGCTATCATCAAATTCACATCCAGCCTTACAAAGATGGATGTAAAGTTGGGTGGGGGAAATTCATAGAACAATTATTGACAAAATCGGGGCTAAAGTTTCTTCATCAGGCCAAATATCAATCCAGTATCTGACTAATTGAATGTTTTCCATTACAGGTGAGGATTTCATTTTATGTTCGGTATGCAGATGGGTGGTTTTTGTTTTTCGTTTATTATTATTGCTATGGGGGTTGAGACGTGGAGCCAAGCATTTCATCTGTGGGTCTAGTGTCAGTGGGTGATGGCGGGCCATAGGTCATAGCTGTATAGAGCTAAAATAATGCCATTGTTTGATGCTGAATTTAAGCACACATGATATATACTGGTATTATGTTCTTATTTCGAGCCTCAGAGTTATGCTGCAGGCCCAATACTGAGACGTGTTCTGAGTTTTAGTTTTGAATTTGTTGGAGAGAGAGGTCTGGTATCAGACTGACTCTCAATTGTTCTGTTTGTTTTTTGTATGCTGTGTAAAAACGCCGAAAAAAAAAAAAAAAATATGATATGCAAACACACTAGTGTCAAACAGAAGTGCAGTCACAAGAAACTTGTTACAATTTTCATAAATTCAACAAAACAAAGGAAAATAAAACCCAAAACCAACATTAGTTATTTTCTGTAAATAAAATACAAAGGCCTTACAGTTTCTTCAATCCTTCCAGCTTCTTCCCTGGGCATGCGGTCTAGAAAGTCTTCATAATGTTTCAAGCCAATGACCTGCTGGGTGGTTAGGTTGGCCTTGGAACGGATGTCATCCAGACTTCGAAATCCCTGAAAAAGCATATTAAGCTAACTAGTGTATTATGTATAAAGTCATATTATACAAAATATGTTAAAACAAAAAATGTTTATACCTCTCATTTTCTAATTTGCACTAGAAAATGGGAGGTGAAATCTGAGCTGCTAACAATAAAAGAAGTATGGCCAAAGCTTTCTTGGCCATATTTTCCTATGGATCACAGAAGTGCAGTTCGATCTGCACTCCTGTGATCCGTTTTCAGCTGACAGTGATCCACTTGGAGGCTGAGCCAGCCCCCCCCCCTCCCCTTTCACAGCCCAGCACTCCAGTGAGCACTGGTGTGGAGAGAGGAGACTGACAGTCATGGCTCTCTGCTAAGAGCGGAGGGGGAGAACCGAGCGATCTGCTGCGTTTGATCGCTCAGTTCTCACTGCAGAGCTGCCGGAGGACAGATGCCACATCCACCTAGGTGAGTATAAATGTTTTTTTTTTTTTTTAAATCCTGAACTTCTCTTTTAACAAATACACTTTGTAAACACTAGGCAAATCAGACATTTTTACCTTACAAACATATGACAGTAATGTTGCAACAAAACAAGAAAAACCCTTTTCCTGGGTTTCATAGCCATAAGTTGCTACTATGAATGTACTTCTTGGCAGACACCAGCACAGGTCTAACGTGGAAGCCCAGTACCCAGCCTTAAACCTCACACAACCTGCAAATCAAGATTTGCAATCTGAGCAAAAAACACTAGGAAAAATGATTGAAAAAACTCTAGGCGGACACAAATCATAACCCATTTCTCTTACATTTTACTCTCATCAACTCTTAACCCACAGTTTGGGTATTTTGTGGATACAAAACACTAAGCATCCTTTATTAGATAAGGCAAAAGGTGGAAAAATAGCAGCCTGTAAAGAAATAAGAAGTCACTTTTTTAAAGAACGTGCTTTATCTGTCATTACATACCTGTTGGTACCAGCTCTGGGCTGTCTTCACGCCTGCCCCCCAGATGTTAGAGAAGACCTCTAGGACAGCAACACTGTCACTGATGTGATCAAGTTTTCGCAGATGCCCACTGTCCAGTAATTCATCAATTTTCTCAGCCATTTTCTTACCAATACCAGGAATTTTGGCAGCTTCCTAAAAGTAACACAAGCATGAACAAACTGAGCACTGCACTTCAAAGGACATCACCAATGTCTTTCCTTTAGCCCAAGTTCACAATGACAGCGGCATTGAAATTGTGCGAGTTCAGCTGAACTCGCACAATTTCTTTCCTGCGTTTCAGTCTGACTTCGGGGACGATTTCAGACGCATCTGTGCAGGTTCCTACACAGATGTCTATACAAATCACACCCCAAAGTTGCCAAAAGTAGTACAGAAACTACTTTTGGGAATCGGTGCGGCGCCACAAAATGCAGCGTCGCACCAATTCGGACGGTGACATGTCAGATCGCATGCCAAATCGCATCAATGTGAATAGAGCTGCACAATTAATCGTCAAGAATCGTTGTCGTGATTAATCGTCAAGAATCGTTATCGCGATCTTGACTAAAGAGTTTCACAATTCTTTCTATGCAAAGAATTCTCTCCTCTTCTGAAGCGGTTGTTGCAATATTTTATGTCACACTGTATTTGCGCAGCGGTCTTTCAAATGCTATTTTTTTGGAAAAAACTACTTTAATGAATTAAAAAAAAAAAAAAAATTTTTTTTTTTTTTGTATAATGTGAAAGATTTTATGTCGCGAGAATCGTGAGAGACTCTTGATCTTTTTATTCTAAGCAAAAAAATCGTGATTCTCATTTTGGCCAGAATCATGCAGCTCTAAATGTGAACCTAGGCACAAAAGTTTACAGCTTGTTAAAGAACAATTTAAGAAAACTAGACAATTTCTAAAAACTAGTAATGCTATCTAGTAACACAGCAGTCACGTTTAAAATTATCAAGACATGTTTAAAGGTGATTTCTCACATCCACCAATCAGATTAAAACATTTTTTTTACATTTCTTTCTGTGAATGGCAGCAAGGAGCATTGAGTGAATGTTCAAGCATTAGCAGCAGATGCATTTCAGAATCACCAGATGATAGATAAAATGGAATGGAATAGATTGCTTAACTACAGCAATTTCTGGTTTAAAAAACTAAAACTAATCTGCAGGCAGGTTCAAGATTTCATTTTAATTTTGACTGGAATGTCTTTTTAAATATTTACATAATTTGATCTTATTACAATATATCTACAATGTCTCTTTTTCTAACCACAGCAATGCTCTGTAAATGATTGCAGAATATAAACTATTATGAGTACCGGTATATACCTTCCATTTTGCTCCCAAATCATAGACCTAGTCTAATCGGTACGAATAACCAGCACAGTTCACACAGATAAGTGAAGACTTTTCAATGATTACATTCTTTAGAAAACATATAGTTGTGAAATTTATTACATAAGCCAACAATACCCATTTTAACCTCTTCACGCCGGCACCTCCCGTCCCTTTAAGAGGTTTAGGTTGCCGGGAGGTGGGGCTTAAGATCACCTGACCGTTGTGATTGCCTGTCATGGCGGTCACGTGATCCGAAAACTCCTGATCGCAAAGCAGCGATCGGGAGCTTTCAGTTAGGCACTGGCAACTGTGCAAGAAGCGCATTCTCGGCACAGCTGTACTGGCCGCAATTCACGCAAATATGTGGCCTCTCGGTGCCAGGCCACAAACCTGAGTGCAGCTGGCGCCAAAGGATTAACATTTGTGAATTTGATGGCAGCAGTATGTAAAAAAGGGATCCAACCAATCACATGTTTGATTTTGCTTGCAATCTGCATTGGAATCTTTTAGGGTGTACTAAGAAACACTTTCATATTTCAAACACTTAAAGTGGAGCTCCACCCAAAAGAGGAAGCTACACTTTTTCTCACCCCCGCCACATTTTACACTTTTGTGGGAGGGGAGTGGAGTGGGTACCTGGTTTTGACCGGTACCCACTTCCACTTCAGGGCAAGATAGCCACGGTGATCTTTGAGTAAGTCTGGTCCCTCCTTCATCCCCCTTCTGCCTTCTGGGACACTCATGGGTCCCAGAAGACGGTGCAACAATTCAGAAAGTGAAGCACGACTTGCGCATGAGCAGTAGCAATCCGTCTGTGAAGCCCGAAGGCTTCACTGCCAGTTTCCCTTACTGAAGATGCCAACGCCTGCAACCGAAGCCAACTGAAGAATCAGCTCGGGTGCCGACATTGCTGATACAGTCGGCAGTCAGCAGATACAGTATTTGTACTCAGGTCACACCTCTGCAGCTGCGTTCTGCATGTAGGGCAGCCCATTAATTTCACTCTTTAATAGATTCTTATTGAAAAAATGGTACAAAATGGTTCAAAACATGGCATATGAGAACTTTTTGAAATTGGCAAGAACATGTTAGACAGCTGGAACGTAGCTGCCGAGAATGTAAAAACATCAAACAGTATAAATAGCATATTAATAAACAAAACTATTAGCCTGCAAGTTAAAGTAGGTATCAATGAGCTAGGTAAATTTGCCGCAGGCTGCAAAACAATAGGCCGATCAAGACATCAGGTCTGAATAAACAACATGGTCTGCAAAAAGGAAATAAGGAAGGAAGGGAGGAAGGGAGGAAGGGAGGAAGGGAGGAAGGAAGGAAGGAAGGAAGGAAGGAAGGAAGGAAGGAAGGAAGGAAGGAAGGAAGGGAGGGAGGGAGGGAGGAAGGAAGGAAGGAAGGAAGGAAGGAAGGAAGGAAGGAAGGAAGGAAGGAAGAAAGGGAGGGAGGGAGGGAGGGAGGGAGAGGGGAGTGAGCGGTGGGAATGCCCAAAACCAGCATCCCAATCCTAAACAACTGTAATGAGTTATAGCTCCCCATGGACAGTGACGGATGGGTATATTGTATCCATGGGATCAGCCCATTCATTTCAATGGGCTGCCCTACTCGCAGAAACGCTGGAAAAGCAGTCCCCAATCCTTTTTTAAAAATTTGCGCTAAAAATGTGCCAGGGTTGCCAATGCCTGTGAGTGGCATTAGGAATTATTGGCGCACCTGCACATTTGCTAAAGTACAACACGTTTTCAACACGTATTATCAATCAGGTAATGATAAGACCGCCAAATAGAACCAAAACATTTAAAAGTGTTCTAAAAACAAGTGGTTTTGGATGCTAAATTTTCCACAAGGGTTTAAAGCAGGGTTTCTCAACCAGGGTTCCTCCAGAGGTTGTTAGGGGTTTCCTGAGCAATGAGCAATTTCTGCTTCTCAGACAAGTTTCCACTGACACCATTGATCTTTTTAGCTATCTGTAAGGGGGTAATTCTTCCCAATGATCACAAGTGTAAGGAGCATTCTTCCCACTGACCATCACACTAATGTATCATGAGTTGTAGATATAGTTATTTTTAGCAGGGGTTCACTAAGACTGGAAAGTTATTTCAAGGGTTCCTCTGTATTGAAAAGGTTGAGAAAGGCTGGTTTAAAGGAGTGATCTGCATTGCTGTGGATTGATCTTTCACATCTCCTTAAAATCAATATACAACAATGGTTACATCGATAAATATTTTTGTTCACCTGAGAAGATGTAACTTGCTTATGGTAACTTTTTAATGCATTTATAGCCTTTGAATATCCCAGAGATCTCCAGCGGTCTCCTTGAACAGAGTAGGCCTTTGCGAGAACCTCAAGCTTTTCAGTAATAAACTGATTGTGATTCTTTTTCTTGGTCTCAGATGATTGGGCGCACACCCACTTTTCAGATGCCATTGGCGCTTCTTTACCAGTCTTCTCACCCTCTGTATTTTTTGTAATTTGCTTGCCAAACATCAATGCATCCAGGTCACCTTGATTAACACCACAATCCTCTCCATCGCTGCCCTCATCAGATTCCTTTACAGAGAGAAAAGGAGATCATTGTTGATTAAACGCATCTATTATATTCTTTACAGAGTGTTGAAGAACAACACTGAAGCATACATTTCTTAACAAAAGATATATGCAAGTGTGTATATATACCGATCAGCCATAACCACTGACAGATAAAGTAAACATTGATTATCTCGTTATAATGGCACCTGAAAGCAGGAGGCACATATTAGGCAGCAAGTGAACATGTTGTACCTAAAGTCGACGTGTTGAAAGCAGAAAGAAAATGGTCAAGCGTAAAGATTTGAGCGACTTTCACAAGGAGCAAAATGTAATGTCTAGATGACTGCATCCCCAAAACTGCAACTCTTGTGGGATGTTCCCAGTCTGCAGTGGTCAGGACTAAGGATGAGCTCCGGACTGTTCGCACACTCCACGTTCCAAGCCCGCCAGGAAGTCGGCACGGCGCTGCGCTAATCACAGGCAGTGAGACATTTCCCGATCTCTGCAGCCGCACATCGGGAAAATGTCTCACTGCCTGTGATTAGCGCAGCGCTGCCCTGACTTCCTGGCGGGCTCGGCACGTGGAGTGTGCAAACACGCCGGAGATCATCCTTAGTCAGGACTGACCAAAAGTGGTCCAAGGAATAAAAAAACAGCGAACCGGTCACAGGGTCATGGGCGACCAAGGCATCACTGATGCATATGGGGAGTGAAGGCTGGCCTTGTAGTCTGATTCAATACAAGAACTACTGTAGCTCACATTGCTGAAAAAGTTAATGCTGGTTCTGATAGAAAGGTGTCACAACACATGGTGCATCGCAGGTTGGTGTGTATGACACTGTGTAGCAGCAGACTGGTCATGCTGACCTGTGTCCACAGCCAAAAGTGCCTACAATGGGAATGTGAGCATCAGAACCAGACCATAGAGCAATGGAAGAAGGTGCAGCCCCCAAAAATTCCACTCGCCCGTTTGCATTTTGCTAGTGGAATTTAGTGCAGGGCGAGTGAGGAATAGGGGCGGACAAGGCTGACAGTTTCCTGGCTGATCGCTTCTGGCAAAAGCGGTGCAGGCTTTTTTACAGAACATCAGAGTGGCTGGAGGGGGGGGGGGGGGGGTCGCTGTAACAAGGTCCCACCCCCCTACACGGGCTCGTGTGATAGTAGATGGAAAACTAAGCTACAATCATGGGCACAGTGAGGCTACAATCATGGGCACAGTGAGGCTACAATCAGGGGCATAGTGAGGCTACAATCATGGGCACAATGAGGCTACAATCATGGGCACAATGAGGCTTCAATCATGGGCACAGTAAGCTGCATTCATGGGCAGTGAGGCTGCATTCACGGGCACAGTGAGGCTGCATTCACGGGCACAGTGAGGCTGCATTCACGGGCACAGTGAAGCTACAATCATGGGCACAGTGAGCTGCAATCAAGGGCACACAGTGAGGCTAAAATCATGGGCACAGTGAGGCTAAAATCATGGGCACAGTGAGGCTACAATCATGGGCACAGTGAGGCTACAATCATGGGCACAGCAAGGCTAAAATCATGGGCACAGCAAGGCTAAAATCATGGGCACAGTAAGGCTAAAATCATGGGCAAATGAGGCTAAAATCATGGGCACAGTGAGGCTACAATCATGGGCAAAGTGAGCTGCATTCATGGGCACAGTGAGGCTACAATCATGGGCACGGTGAGGCTACAATCATGGGCATGGTGAAGCTACAATCATGGGCACGGTGAGGCTACAATCATGGGCACAGTGAGGCTACAATCAGGGGCATAGTGAGGCTACAATCATGGGCACAATGAGGCTACAATCATGGGCACAATGAGGCTTCAATCATGGGCACAGTAAGCTGCATTCATGGGCAGTGAGGCTGCATTCACGGGCACAGTGAGGCTGCATTCACGGGCACAGTGAGGCTGCATTCACGGGCACAGTGAAGCTACAATCATGGGCACAGTGAGCTGCAATCAAGGGCACACAGTGAGGCTAAAATCATGGGCACAGTGAGGCTAAAATCATGGGCACAGTGAGGCTACAATCATGGGCACAGTGAGGCTACAATCATGGGCACAGCAAGGCTAAAATCATGGGCACAGCAAGGCTAAAATCATGGGCACAGTAAGGCTAAAATCATGGGCAAATGAGGCTAAAATCATGGGCACAGTGAGGCTACAATCATGGGCAAAGTGAGCTGCATTCATGGGCACAGTGAGGCTACAATCATGGGCACGGTGAGGCTACAATCATGGGCATGGTGAAGCTACAATCATGGGCACGGTGAGGCTACAATCATGGGCACGGTGAGGCTACAATCATGGGAACGGTGAGGCTGCATTCATGGGAACAGTGAGGCTGCATTCATGGGAACGGTGAGGCTGCATTCATGGGAACGGTGAGGCTGCATTCATGGGAACGGTGAGGCTGCATTCATGGGAACAGTGAGGCTGCATTCATGGGAACAGTGAGGCTGCATTCATGGGAACAGTGAGGCTGCATTCATGGGAACAGTGAGGCTGCATTCATGGGAACAGTGAGGCTGCATTCATGGGAACAGTGAGGCTGCATTCATGGGAACAGTGAGGCTACAATCATGGGAACAGTGAGGCTGCAGTCATGGGCACGGTGAGGGTGCATTCATGGGCACGGTGAGGCTGCATTCATGGGCACGGTGAGGCTGCATTCATGGGCATGGTGAGGCTGCATTCATGGGCACAGTGAGGCTGCATTCATGGGCACAGTGAGGCTGCATTCATGGGAACAGTGAGGCTGCAGTCATGGGAACAGTGAGGCTGCAGTCATGGGCACGGTGAGGGTGCATTCATGGGCACGGTGAGGCTGCATTCATGGGCACGGTGAGGCTGCATTCATGGGCACGGTGAGGCTGCATTCATGGGCACAGTGAGGCTGCATTCATGGGCACAGTGAGGCTGCATTCATGGGCACAGTGAGGCTGCATTCATGGGAACAGTGAGGCTGCATTCATGGGAACAGTGAGGCTGCATTCATGGGAACAGTGAGGCTGCATTCATGGGAACAGTGAGGCTGCATTCATGGGAACAGTGAGGCTGCATTCATGGGAACAGTGAGGCTGCATTCATGGGAACAGTGAGGCTACAATCATGGGAACAGTGAGGCTGCAGTCATGGGCACGGTGAGGGTGCATTCATGGGCACGGTGAGGCTGCATTCATGGGAACAGTGAGGCTGCATTCATGGGCACAGTGAGGCTGCATTCCTGGGCACAGTGAGGCTGCATTCATGGGAACAGTGAGGCTGCATTCATGGGCACAGTGAGGCTGCATTCCTGGGCACAGTGAGGCTGCATTCATGGGCACAGTGAGGCTGCATTCATGAGCAGTGAGACTGCATTTGATGGCTACAGTGAGGCTGCAATAACGGGGCAATTAATGGCGAGTAACTCTTAAGGCCTGGCTAGAGGCTCAGGACTTGAAATTTTGAGCCCTGAGAATGTGTATATAGTGTACAAAGGGTAATGCACTGTAAATTTTTTTTTAAATGAGTGTAAAGAACGTGGTTTGGTCCAAAAAAAAAACCTTTGATATCAGTTCAGATGTCAACATTACAACGTTTTTCATGAGAGCTACATAAACCTTTCTACTGCAACCAGAAATCTAAAGCAGATATAACAAAGATAACCTTAAGAGAATGGTTTATCAGTAAAGGCTTACTGCACTCAGTCTTTCCAGGATGAGAGCAGTAAGCCAACCCACATGCCAACCTGCTGTAGATCAATCAGGATCTTCAGCCAATCCGCTGTTTTAACAAAGCCTCCAAAAAGGGCTGAGGTTACCGTTGAGACAATAGATTTCTGAAGCTGCATTAGTGAAAGCCAATCACTCTTTAAACACATATTTACTCCTAACAAAACTTTCTACACTACAATAATCTGCATGTAATTTTAAATCCCGTTTATAGGTCTGAATGAGGAGAACTGAGATGTCATAGATGCACAAGAATTCTAGGAATTTATGGCTTAACTCAACATCTATAAAGGAAGGGAGTACAGCCAGACATTAATTTGGCAGTCACATAAATATGGATAGCCAGAAAAACAGAAAGGTCCATTTATTAACAACAATCATATAAATTACATTGGCTACAACAGTACCAGATAGGAAAGTATAGTTTTGTCATGCTCCACACACTAAGTACTCCATTACACTTCGAATTAGTTTTCTTCTGGTAGTTGTATGACATAGGGATGGAACTGCCATTACTCAGGTTTCTACAGAGTGCAGTCACTACAGGAGGCATGACGGGAACTGAATGATGACACAGGGCAGAAAAGGCTGACCCATAGGCACAGCTTGAACTACAAAACTGCCAAGTCTCATCATTACGCATGTGGTAAGAATTAACCTCGCTTGTGTGGTCTTCTTGAATATTCTAATGTTCAGCCATGCCAGTTTGCAAACATGATCTAATGTATAACCAACTTCTAAATCATAAAAAACATGGGTCTGAATTGCAAACATCAGCAAATATTGGTGGAAACCACACTCGGCTATCAAAGTGCCTTTGCAAATCTGATTACTGATCGGTTGGTAGCGCCAACACAGGGTTACATACTGAAATCAGAAAATAGATACCAGATTTTAACATGAGCTTGCCCCAGCCTGCAATGCCCAATAAGAGGTCCAGCTTTTCATTTGAAGGACCTGTGTGACTTGACCAGACACACTGGGTTTGACTTACTAAAACTGGAGAGTGCAAAATCTGGTGCAGCTGTGCATAGTAGCCATAGTAGTATGCAGAACTCCACCCGATTTTGCACTTTCCAGTTTTAATAAATCAATCCCATAATCATTCTGTAACAAATAGACATGTGCAATTCATTTAGTTTTGAATTCGTTTAACGAATATAGGCAAATTTGTTAATTCGGAAATATAAAGATAAAAAGCGAAATTTTTCAAATACAAATGATATGTATATAAAAATATGGCTGGTAAGGTATAGATAGGATACTGCAGTCCCTTCTGTTAACCCTGGAATCAAAACGATTTCAGGTACAACAATAACAGCATATAGGATATAGAAACTAGCTTCAAGCTGAAATTTACTCTTCTAAAACCACATAATATAGAAACAGGCTAGAGAGCCTGCCAACAGAGCTACACAAAAATGAAGTGGCTTTCCAAAATATCTCCACAATCTATAGGAAATAATCAAACAGTGCCACGTCCTTCCTCCTTCAGTAAGAGAAGCCTTGATCATGGTTCTGCCCGAGTAAGGAATGGCCGGGTCTGACATGTCTATCATTTGTCCAAATGGAATCATAAGGAGAAGAGAGTCACTGATAATGTCGTCCTGCAGGACTTGGGAGTATCCACTTCAAACCCTACAAAGCTTTTATTTGTAGACAAAGGGATGAGAGAAAATGGCAGATTTCACTTCATTAAAGTCCCCTCATTAGGTAAGAACATGATGTTAGATATGGAGGGACAGAGAATCCTAGCACCAACTTTAACCCTTTGTTTATCAACAGTCAAATGATCTCTATGTCAGCCGTGATGTTGTGATCACATGACTTTGTCAATCATCAACACCTTTTTGGCATCAAATGACAAGACTCTTAAATTACCATATGCAAAGTACGGTCACAAAAAAATTGAGATTGTGCTCGCTGGCAACATTGGCAATATTTTTTCTAGTAATATACAGTGGGGCAAAAAAGTATTTAGTCAGCCATCAATTGTGCAAGTTCTCCCATTTAAAAAGATGAGAGAGGCCTGTAAATGTCATCATAGGTATACCTCAACTATGAGAGACAAAATGTGGAAACAAATCCAGACAATCACATTGTCTGATTTTTGAAATAATTTATTTGCAAATTATGGTGGAATATAAGTATTTGGTCACCTACAAACAAGCAAGATTTCTGGCTCTCACAGACCTGTATCTTCTTCTTTAAGAGGCTACTCTGTCCTCCACTCGTTCCCCGTATTAATGGCACCTGTTTGAACTTGTTATCTGTATAAAAAACACATATCCACAACCTCAAACAGTCACACTCCAAACTCCACTATGGTGAAGACCAAAAAGCTGTCCAAGGACACAAAAAAACTAATTTGTAGACCTGCACCAGGCTGGGAAGACTGAATCTGCAGTAGGCAAGCAGCTTGGTGTGAAAAAAATCAACTGTGGGAGCAATAATTAGAAAATGGAAGACATACAAGACCACTGATAATCTCCCTCGATCTGGGGCTCCACGCAAGATCTCACCCCGTGGGGTCAAAATGATCACAAGAACGGTGAGCAAAAATCCCTGAACCACACGGTTGGACCTAGTAAATGACCTGCAGAGAGCTGGGACAACGTAACAAAGGCTACCATCAGTAACACACTACGCTGCCATGGACTTAGATCCTGCAGTGCCAGACTTGCCCACTGCTTAAGCCAGTACATGTCCGGCCCGTCTGAGGTTTGCTAGAGAGCATTTGGATGATCCAGAAGAGGATTGGGAGAATGTCATATGGTCAGATGAAACCAAAGTAGAACTGTTTGGTAGAAACACAACTCGTCATGTTTGGAGGGGAGAGAATGCTGAGTTGCAACCGAAGAACACCATACCTACTGTGAAGCATGGGGGTGGCAACATCATGCTTTGGGGCTGTTTCTCTGCAAAGGGAACAGGATGACTGGTCCGTGTACATGAAAGAATGAATGGGGCCATGTACCGTGAGATTTTGAGTGCACACCTCCTCCCATCAGCAAGGGCATTGAAGATGAAACGTGGCTGGGTCTTACAGCATGACAATGATCCCAAACATACCGCCCGGGCAATGAAGGAGTGGCTTCGTAAGAAGCATTTCAAGGTCCTGGAGTGGCCTAGCCAGTCTCCAGATCTCAACCCCATAGAAAACCTTTGGAGGGAGTTGAAAGTCCGTGTTGCCCAGCGACAGCCCCAAAACATCACTGCTCTAGAGGAGATCTGCATGGAGGAATGGGCCAACATACCAGAAACAGTGTGTGACAACCTTGTGAAGACTTACAGAAAACGTTTGACCTCTGTCATTGCCAGCAAAGGATATGTAAAAAAGTATTGAGATGAACTTTTGATATAAATAATACTTATTTTCCACCATAATTTGCAAATAAATTTATTCAAAAATCAGACAATGTGATTGTCTGGATTCGTTTTCACATTTTGTCTCTCATAGTTGAGGTATACCTATGATGACAATTACAGGCCTCTCTCATGTTTTTAAGTGGGAGAACTTGCACAATTGGTGGTTGACTAAATACTTTTTTGCCCCACTGTATACACATAACATTTTTCAGTCAAGGAAGTTTGTTGCATAGAGTTGGATGTTCCTAAAGCCCCAACTATACATGGGTTATTAAACATGGATTTAAAAAACCAAAGTATGATTAGGAAAACACCTTTATTAATGGCAGAACTGGATGCATTTCAGTGATTCCTAAAGACGTGGTACAATAAAACACCTACATGGCATGCAAGTTTGAGTAATATCCTAATTCTACATCCCTTACATTTTACTGAAAAAAAAAGTGTGCACAAGCCTCTAACCAGAATTCACCAGGGGGTGATTCACTCTGACAGAGCTCCAGCATTTCTCTTTGGAGAGAGGAGAACCTTCCAGAAGAACAACCATCTCTGCAGCACTCCACCAATCAGGCATGTATGGTAGAGTGGCCAGACAGAAGCCACTCCTCAGTAAAAAGCACGACAGCCCACTTGGAGTTTTCCAAAAGGTACCTGAAGGACACTCAGATCATGAGAAACAAAATTATCTGGTCTGATGAAACAAAGATTGAACTCTTTGGCCTGAATAGCATGTCTGGTGGAAACCAGGCACCACTCATCACCTGGTCAATACAGTGAAGCATGGTGGTGGCAGCATCATGCTGTGGGGATGTTTTTCAGCAGTAGGAACTGAGAGACTAGTCAGGATCGAGGGAAAGATGAATGCAGCAATGTACACAGACATCCTTGATGAAAACCTGCTCCAGAGCGCTCTGGGCCTCAGACTGGGGTGAAGGTTCATCTTCCAACAGGACAACGACCCTAAGTACACAGCCAAGATAACAAAGGAGTGGCTACGGGACAGCTCTGTGAATGTCCTTGGGTGGCCAAGCCAGAGCCCAGACTTGAATCCGATTGAACATCTCTGGAGGGATCTGAAAATGGCTGTGCACTCCCCATCTAACCTGATGGAGCGTGAGAGGTCCTGCATGGGAGAAACTGCCCAAAAATAGGAGTGCCAAGCTTGTAGCATCATACTCAAAAAGACTTAAGGCTGTAATTAGTGCCAAAGGTGCTTCAACAAAGGCTGTGAATACTTATGTACTTGGGATTGTTTTTTTTGTTTTTTTATAAATTTGCAAAGATTTCAAACTTCTTTCACGTTGTCCTTAAGGGATATTGTTTGTAGAATTTTGAGGAAAATCATGAATTTAGTTCATTTTGGAATAAGGCTGCAACATAACAAAACGTGGAAAAAGTGAAGCGTTGTGAATACTTTCCGTATGCACTGTATATGGTTTCATCTTTTCACTTTATTGAGGACTTCCTTCATTGATGTTGAAATTATTTACAGTTGTGCTCAAAAGTTTGCATACCCTGGCAGAAATTGTGAAATTTTGGCATTAATATTGAAAATATGACTATTCATGCCAAAAAAAGTCTTTTATTTAAGGATAGTGATCACATGAAGCCATTTATTATCACGTTTTTGGATCCTTTTCAAATCATAATAACAGAAATCACGCAAATGGCCCTGATAAAAAGTTTACATACCTTGCAATGTTTGGTCTTGGTACAGACACAGAAGGTGGCACACACAGGTTGAAATGGCAATTAACGGTTAATTTCTCACATTTTTGGCTTTTTAAATAGTGTCTGTGTATAAATAGTCAATGATTTTTTTAGCTCTCACTTGGATGCCCTAAGCAGGCTAGACACTGAGCCACGAGGAGGTAGAAAAGAACAGTCAAAAACCTGCGTAACAAGGTAATGAAACTTTACAAAGATGGAAAAGGATATAAAAAGATATCCAAAGCCTTGAATATGCCAGTCAGTACTGTTCAATCATTTAATAATAAGTGGAATATTTGGGGATCTCTTGATACCAAGCCAAGGTCAGGTAGATCAAGAAAGATTTCAGCCACAACTGCCACAGGAATTGTTCGGGATACAAAGAAAACCCCACAAGTAACCTCAGGAGAAATACAGGCTGCTCTGGAAAAAGATGTTGTGGTTGTTTTTAAGGAGCATATTACAAATGATACTCAAACAAAAAAGCGCTGCATGGTCAAGTTGCCAGAAAGAAGCCTTTACATGCATAAGTCCCACAAAAAAGCCTGGTTACAATATACCCAACAACAACTTGACATGCCTCATTGGCTTTTTTGTGGCATTGGTGCAGAAAAGGCTTCCTTCTGGCAGCTCAACCATGCAGCTCTTTTTTGTTCAAGTATCGTTAAATTGTGCTCCTTAAAAACAACCACACCGTCTTTTTGGAGAGCAGCCTGTATTTCTCCTGAGGTTACCTGTGGGTTTTTCTTTGTATCTTGGGCAATTCTTCCGTCAGTTGTGGCTGCAATCTTTCTTGGTCTACCTGACCTTGGCTTATTGGTATCAAAAGGAGCCTCGAATCTTCCATGTCTTAATAAGGGATTAAACAGTAATATTCATACCCAAGGCTTTGGGTATCTTTTTATATCCTTGTCCATCTTTATAAAGTTCCATTAGTTTGTTACGCAGGTCTTTTGACTGTTCTTTTCTATCTCCTCATGGCTCAGTGTCTAGCCTGCTTAGGGCATCCAAGTGAGAGCTAACAAACTCATTGACTATTTATACACAGACACGAATTGTGATTTAAAAAGCCACAAATGTTAGAAATTAACCTTAACCATTTTAACCTGTGTGTGCTACCTTCTGTGTCTGTACCAAAGCCAAACATTCCAGGGTATGTAAACTATTTATCAGGGCCATTTGGGTGATTTTTGTTATCATTTTGATTTAAAAAGGATCCAAAAAACTATGCGATAATAAATGGCTTCATGTGATCACTATACTTAAATAAAAGATTTTTTTGGTATGATTAGTCATATTTTCAATACTAATGCCAAAATTTCACAATTTCTGCCAGGGGATGCAAACTTTTAAGCTCAACTGTATATACCGTATATACTCGAGTATAAGTCGTTCCGAGTATAAGTCGAGGCCCTAATTTACCACAAAAAAATGGGAAAAACTTATTGACCCGAGTATAAGACGAGGGTCAGAAATGCACAGCTACTGTAAGTGGAAAAGAGGGTCAACAATGCCCATTTGCAGCCTCACTGTGCCCATTTGCAGCCTCACTGTGCCCATTTGCAGCCATAGGTCCCCTGAACTTCAAACTTGGTAGTTAAGGGTTCCTAGATGCCCCCTAGCTGCAGCCAAAATTTGGGGTCTCTGAACCCAAAGGGTCCCGAAATGACATTGCAGCAGATGGACACAGTTGACCGAATTTGGGGCCCTGTATCTTAGGGCCACTTAGTGCTAAGAACCCCAAATTTGGTGTGCAAACCAAGTGTAACTAGCACCATAAAATTTCCAAAGCTGGGGTTTCTAGCACCAAGTGGCCCCGAGATACAGGGCCCCAAAAATCAGTTCAGAAAATGTCAAGCACTTTTCTACAGCAGAGAATGACATTTTCTGAACCGGTTTGGGGGCCCTGTATCTCAGGGCCACTTAGTGCTAGGAACTTCAGCTTTGGATATGTTATGGTACCAGGTCCACTGGGTTTGCACACCAAATTTGGGGTTCCTAGCTCTAAGTGGCCCTGAGATATGGGGCCTCAAACTCGGTTCAGAAAATGTCAAGCACTTTTCTGCAGCAGAGAATGACATTTTCCGAACCGATTTTGGGGCCCCGTATCTCGGGGCCACTTAGTGCTAGGAACTTCAGATTTGGATATGTTGTGGTACCAGGTCAACTGGGTGTGCACACCAAATTTGGAGTTCCTAGCTCCAAGTGGCCCTGAGATACGGGGCCCCAAAGTCGGTTCGGAAAATGAAATTTTTTGCTGCAGAAAAGTGCTTGACTCGAGTATAAGTCGAGGGGGGCACTTTCAGCACTAAATAATGTGCTGAAAAATTCGACTTATACTCGAGTATATACGGTAATTTTATTCTTTGATTTCATTGTTTTATGATTAGAGGCATTCTTCTTTAGTTTAGGATTTCGTTTTTTCCCTGTATCCGGAACACAGTGTGCAGCATTACTTATAATTACTTGTCTGTTAATCTACACATATTAACCCTCTTCAACCTGGTTGACCTTGGTGTCTGTCTCCTGCTGGACGCTGTCCCTGATATCAATATCAGGTCAAATACCATTCTCTACAAATGATTCCATGCAAGCACTAGTTTTGTAATGATCAATTGTGCTTCCAAATTGTACTCTTATGCCCCGTACACACGGTCGGATTTTCCGACGGAAAATGTGTGATAGAACCTTGTTGTCGGAAATTCCGACCGTGTGTGGGCTCCATCACACATTTTCCATCGGATTTTCCGACACACAAAGTTTGAGAGCTTGCTATAAAATTTTCCGACAACAAAATCCGTTGTCGGAATTTCCGATCGTGTGTACGCAAATCCGACGCACAAAGTGCCACGCATGCTCAGAATAAATAAAGAGATGAAAGCTATTGGCTAATGCCCCGTTTATAGTCCCGACGTACGTGTTTTACGTCACCGCGTTCAGAATGATCGGATTTTCCGACAACTTTGTGTAACCGTGTGTATGCAAGACAAGTTTGAGCCAACATCCGTCGGAAAAAATCCTAGGATTTTGTTGTCGGAATGTCTGAACAAAATCCGACCGTGTGTACGGGGCATTAGTGATTTGGTAATTAGGAAAAAAGTATCAAATAATGCATAGTTATGATAATACTACACATATTATGCTTTTTTAAAGTGAGCCTTATCTGAACACTATCATTGGTACAGAAATAACTAAAGTGATATTAGAATAGAGATAAGATTGGCAGTTGCAGAAGTAAATGCAATTTATATGGATTGCATTATTATTATTATTAAAAGCTTAAATTGTTTACTAATCATTTATTTTTTTAATTATAAGTTAGGGCTAAGCAGCTGATTTTCCACCTATAGAGAAAATCGTCCACCTCACCTGTACTTTAAGCAGTTTGCCATCACTCAGCTTAGAGAGATCACAAGCTTCTTCCGTGTGGGTGCAGCTGGCTGTAGCTTGTGGCAGTTCATCATGCTCTTTCTTGTCATCCACAATGCCCGTGTCCCTTTGTTCAGGCTCTGCTTGGTCTTTCACATCCAGGTACCTGCCATACGATTATAGTTATTTTAAGATTCACCTTTACATGTGGTTTTATTGAAGTTTGCAGACATACAGTACTTGTATGCCCATGGGGCAAATACTTGAAAGTAAGGGGAGGCAGGAACATAGCTATTAAGTGATAACAGGAGATTTCAGGAACAAATTCTAGGAAACAGGTAAGCAGAAGAAAGAAGCTTTCAGGAAATAATTTATAAACAGTTACAGCTGTCAGTATAAAGGCAATAAGTGACAATACAACTGCATTATTTACTATGCAGAACTATTAACCTGCTCCTACCTTATTCCTTGTTAAATGCCACCTTAACCCTTATACACTAAGCTAAAAAACTGGGCCTACACTCAAACATTAATGCACCGTACACACGATAGGATTTTCAAGCGGAAAATGTTCGACGGGAGCTTGTTGTCAGAAATTCCGACTGTGTGTAGGCTCCATCGGACATTTTCCATCGGAATTCCCAACACACAAAATTTGAGCTCTGCATCTCAAATTTTTCGACAACAAAATCCGTTGTCGTAAATTCGAATCGTGTGTACACAATTCCGACGCACAAAGTTCCACGCATGCTCGGAATCAAGCAGAAGAGCCGCGCTGGCAATTGAACTTCATTTTTCTTGCTTCGTCGTACGTGTTGTACATCACAGCGTTCTTGACGTTTGGAATTTCCGACAAGGTTTGTGTGACCGTGTGTATGCAAGACAAGTTTGAGCCAACATCCGTCGGAAAAAAACGATGGATTTTGTTGTCGGAAAATCCTAATGTGTGTACAGGGCATTACAGTCCTGCTTGGGAGGATAAAAAAAATGGTAAAAGGAAAAAAACAAAAAAAAAACAAACCTTTCCTGAAGAAAATGTTACTACAGGTTCCAATCAATTCTGACCACATGCATGAAAGCCTAGGATACTAATTTCATTATAACTAACTGACGTGCTATCCAAGGTCCCATTCACAGATGTGTAGTAAATCAAATACATTATAACTCATAACGGTTTAGTGTAGATGAACATCTATAAGTTTTGTGAAGCACAAATTCTACCATGCATGTTACAGGGCTAAGATGGTTGAAAACATGTACATACAACATTGTGAAGAAAGCTCTCATTAGAAATCAGCTCACCTTTTTAACAACATATACTGAAATGTTTTTGTAAAAGTGCATATCAACACAGTAATTTAAAGCAAACAAGAATTGGTGAAGTAAAACTCACAAGCATTGGTGAAGTAAAACTCTTGTATTTTATAGATTGGGCCCCATTCATACATGTGCATATCTGTGCACTGGGGCACATAAAAGTAAACCTGAGCTTTGCCTATGCCCTCCTAAGAAATATCTTACACCCAGTATTTATGGTCATTCCTCTTCTTCACATCACATTCTGGGGAGTCTTTATCCCTGTTTATCCCTGTGTACTCCAATCAAACTAACTTGCACCAGTGGGCAAACAGGAAGTCAAGTAAACAGTGATGAGGATAAGCAGCACGGGGGATGGGGGGCAATCACGTGTATCTGTTACTTTGTCATGTACATAGGAAAAACAACATTTCCATTTAGAAACCTGCATTTCTATTTTAGTTTTGTGAATTTCAACTTGCATGTAGAAATATGCCTATATGTGTACACTAACTGCTTTCAGGGCAAAAGACTTTAAAAGGCATAGTCCATGTTTGTGACTTTGTGAAGCACAGTCACATACACTATCCCCCTGAACCCAATCTACCACCCCCTTACCGGAATCGTGGATACTGGATGTGACTGTTCTTTGAATTCAGTATAGCTATGAAAGGCTCTGCTTACACAGGTGCATCATTTATTAATGGGGATCTATCAGATCTATCAGTGGCAGATTCTACAAGTCCCATCTGCCACTACAGCAACGGGGCCCACAAAGCACGCTGACAGGAGGGCAGTGATGTCACAACTTCCTCCAGCCCCACAACATAACATACCTCTGTGCAGACCTGGGGTTGGGGGTAGGCAATGCATGAGTCTTTGCATTGCACCTGCAATACATGTTTTGTATTGATTGTGGATAAAATGCTCTGCAGTCCAGAATAAATAATATGAATAAATGTATATTTTGTATTTTATCATTGTTGGTGCATTTAATATTTTTTATTTAAAAGTCGCTAGATAGATGATGCTAGTGTCTGAAGTTACCCAAATTTATTCTGGTCACAATGGTCACAAGGTATTGGGGCCGGCCCGGTACAATGATCTGTCATCTGCAGTGTCCGGTAGACACAGTGGGTGACAGTCCAGCTATAGTGTGGCCCCTAGAGCGTGCAGGAGGCGTCCGACTAGAAGCACATCATATGATGCCCACTCAGGGCGAAAAAGCACCTGCTTGGCCACCATTTGACTATAGGCCAAGCAGGAAGCAGTTAAAAGGGTAACTCCATGAAAAAATGTATAGTATAACCAATTGGTACTCAAGTCATAGAGTAATTTAATGTTGTTAAAAATTACCATTACTTTTCAATCTGCAGCGCTGTAATTTTCTGTAAAATTCAATGCAATATGGCTACCTAGTGGTGTTCAGTACACACTTGGTGTACAAAACACAACTAAAAATTTTATTTCCTGCTTCTGTGACTGGCTCAGAGGGGATTCTTATTTTCTCAGCAAAAGTGAAGTTACTCTTTATGAAACATACCTGTCTGGAATGAATATGCTGTACCCTGCTGTATTTACAACCTTCTTGTCTTTTATACACATGCTTAACCAGCTGGATTTCACTAGCTGTACACCTGTGGGTAGTTTTGACAACTTCAAAAGTCGAAAAGCACGGCCACAGTCCATTCCATCATCCACTATAATGTGTGTCACCTCTGGACAAAACAGCGGGACGACCTGGCCACCATTCTGAATGATCTGCTTCTGAAAGATCCCAGATCTGGCTTGGCCAATTCCAGCCTGAAGGATATAAGCACTGACTCCAGCAAAACATTCTCCTGAATAGATACATAAAAAAAAGGAGGAAAAAAAATAAAGGATTAGCAGCGTTTTTGCTTTCATTATACAGTGCTACACAGTCCATGATTCATTCAAGGTAAAACCTGGTCACTCTATTTAAATATGTTTTGGGAATGCCACCTTTTTACCCCCTTCTGGTCCTCACCTTGGGCACTGTGTTACAAACTTACAGAAGTCCAAAAAGACAATTCCGCAAAAGATACAAAACCTTGCTATTGATCCACTTAGTAAATGTGGCCAGAGCCAGTATCCCTATCCTGTGGAACCAGACCCCCCACTTTGATGCAATGGTCAGCTCATATCAATGAAATCAAGCAAATTAAAGATATAACTGCCTCTCCCTACCATTAGGAGAAGAAATTTAGGAAAACCTCGTACTATTGGCGAGAGTTTGGTTCCACCCTGGAATATGGTTTTCATCCTCTACATGACCTCACGTGACCGAACTTCTCCTCCATTGCAGATCTATTATTTGTTCCCTGTGTAGAGTTAAAGTGGTTCTAAAGCCTTGAGGTTTTTTAACCCTAATGCAATAAGGTTCTGTGCTGCAGGAGCCCTCCCTTATACTTACCTGAGCCTGATCCCGATCCAGTGATGTGCATGAGAGCAGCGCCTTTTGCCGCTCTCCCTCCTGCCTGGGCACATTGATAGCAGCAGGAGCCACTGGCTCCAGCTGCTGTCAATTAAATGCTTTGTGAGGGAGTGGGGGGCAGGGCCGAGCCGCCCGCTTTGTGTTAATAGACGCAGACAGGGCAGCTCGGGAGCGAGTCCACATGGGTGCCCCCATAGAAAGAGGTTTTCTATAGGGGCACTCAGTGAAGGGGAGGAGCCTGGAGCGATATGGGGGACCCAAAAAGGAGGAGGATCGGGGCTGCTCTGTACAAAACCATTGCACAAAGCAGGCAAGTATACCATGTTTATTATTTTAATTTAAAAAAAATTAAATTAATATTACTCTAAAAACGAGCATATTCCTCTTTCTTTCTCTACTGCTAAGGACTGATTAGCTGCAACACATTAAAATGTCTGTTCTTGGGTACAGACACACTTCAAAATGTACTGTTATTTAAAAAGCTGATCTATTTTTTGTGTGTGTTCATTATAAATGCAGGTCGAATTAAAAGAGAACTGTATTTTTAGAACAGTTATTGTTATTCTGACCCCACCCCCTCTAAATATCATACTCACCGGTCCTTTCTCCGGACAGATCTTAACTAGGAACCTTGTCTACATTTCTTCTACACAAGTACATAAAATCACTATTCATCCCAACGGAGACGCTGTCTAGTTTGCGTTCCATCAATGAACAGCTTATCCATAGGAACTGATAGAGATTTTTCTACTAAGCCAGAAGATGCTTCCCAACCACACAGTGAAGATCTAGCAGGTGGGAGAAGAATCTGGGGACAAGGGAGTTAAAGGGTAACTGAACTTTTAGATAATGTTAATAATATTATTAAAATATATATTTTTATCAAACACACTTATTCTATGTCTAGTTTGTAATTACCTATACACACATAGGAAGCATTGCAGAACCTAGTATTTCAGTGTTGGTTAAAAAAAAAAAAAAAAAAAAAAAACTTTCAATGACTAGCAGACAGAGTCCATGTGATCTACTCGATTTTTTTTCCAGTAGCTGGATGAGAAGTTCCCATCCCGCTGATGGTACACAGTGCTGTATACTGTATGTAGCTGATGCTACATACAGTCTATACAGCACTGACAGTGGGACTATTAGTTAGTACATTGTCCAAACTAACTATTAAAGTGACAGAAAGCTAGTGTTAGGCTTTAACCTTTTTGCTGTCATGCCCTGCGCTCCATTTTTAAACTCAGCTGGCCAGACCATTTTTGCAATTTTTCCATTGCTTTTTTATTTTTTCCTTACAGCTTTCAGAGTTTGTAAAAGACCCCCCCCCCCCCCCCCCCCCAACCATATATTTTCTGACCTGTAGAGGAAAAAGAAGGCACTACTAATTTTTAAGGCCCTGTGATTTGTGTGCAAAATGTTTATCAAAGCAATATTTTCGCTGAAAATACACTAAAGTCATTATTAGCAGATAAAAACACAGCAAATTTTCCAAAATCCCTGCTTAATATAAAAGCTTAACCTGTATTAAATTAATAACAAATATTTGTAAATTTTAAAATTGTGCCTTTTTGCAAAATGGTGAAAATCAAACATACGCAAAAATGTAACTATCCAAATTTCTCAAAAAAATCCAGAGGGTCATCATTTTTACCTTACAGCTTTCAAAGTTTGCAAACCCCCCCCCCCCCCCCCCACCCACCTCCAAACCATATATCTTCTGAAAGCACATGAATAAAAAGAAGGTTCTACAGATTTCTAAGGCCAAGCAATATTTACACAAATGTTTGTCAAATTGCTATTTTCACAAAAAAAAAAAAAAGCCACTAAAATCCCAATTTGCGCACATAAACCTAGCATAACTTACAAAACCCTTGCTAAATGCCTACTAAGGCCTCATTCACATAGGGTGTACTAAAGTGTACGCCCATGGAGGGCCTTGTTTACCTGCACATGGATGCACAGGTGTTCTGTGCATCCCTGTGCAGGCAGTCCTATTTGTGTCAGTTTGGACACAGAGGCTGCAAGGACAGGTCTGAAATCCGTGCAGGTGCATGGCCCCAAACGCAGACAGTGTGAGTTCAGGGACATGCACCCACATGGATGTCAAGTTGGGAAGAATGGCTGTGTCCATGTAGCTGCTGCATCCCAATTGATATGGATGGGAATGCCTGCACAGGTATGCATGGAACACCTGCGCATTCTAGTGTAGCTGCTGCTGGGAAGGCCTGCATGGGGATGCACAGAATACCTTTGCATGCCTGTGCAGCTAAACACTGCCTTGCTGTAGTATGCCCAGCATGAATGAGTCTTTAGGCAAAGCTTTTCAAAGTGAAAATTGTTTTTACAAATACTGCTTGCAAATTTTTTCCCACCATATTAATTAATAAATGTGAGCATACCAGAGATGAGACTACAGCTTGTCTGATTTTTGGACACCCTTTTCATCTTACCTTGAACATCAACATCTGCTTTGATCCTTTTTGCTTCTTGTGTTGAATCGCTAGTTTCTCTCAACCGTTTTACTTTGGGGAAAGCTTTAACAATTCCTTTCGGTTCCATGCAAACTATCTTTAAAAAAAAAAAGAAAACAAAAGATAGTCTGTTAAAAGCTAGTCCTTCCCGCTCACATTTACAGTAAACATGCAAGTTAGTCATTCCTTGTTCCCTTTGATTTTCTGTATCGTTAGCAATGTATGCACTGGGGGAGATTTACTAACACTGGTGCACACAGAATCTGGTGCATCTGTGCGGCTGATTTACTAAAGGCCCATTTCACATGTGTGCCAACAGCTTCAGCCAGCAGAAATGTGGCCAGATTTGTACCCTGTATATACAGTAAATGATTGGCCACGTCTACCACAGTTTGCACGTAATCACTCGTCCAATTAATTACATACAATATGGACTTTGCCTGGTTCTGGATGCAGACTTTTTGCGTGCAGAGCCAGCGTTTCTGGCTGCATACAAACTGGCTGCTATTAACGTGGGGCTGGCTGTCAAAATACAATAGCCGCAGCTGGAGATTTGACCATCTGCTCTGTATAGCTGGTGTAAAGGAACCTGTAGGATTTTGAATGAAAACAAAATAATGTGTATTTTGCCAGCTTTATAAATTTATCACTATATCACGTGACCCCATTGTCACTTCCTGTGAGCTGAATATATCAAACAATGCTGTTAGCTCTACCAGCTATCTTCTGTGAACTACAAAGCAACAACCCTCTAAGTAATGGAGACTAGATGAGCAGAGGTCAAGGTGATTGTAGTCCAATTCAGCAGAGCAGCCCAGAGTGGCAACACTGCTCCTCTATACACTGGAGATCAAAATTAGAGAACAACCTATAATTTCCTACGTTTCAAGGTCACTGCTTAGTCCTATTTGAAATTATCTAAACAGGAGTTAAAGAGCAGTTTTATTAAGTACATTTCATAAGTTACCGTCCATATATTTTCTAAGCACAGAATAAAAAACGTCAATGAAATTCGAAAAAGAACATTCATCAAAATTAGGGAACACTTTCGGACACTTCCCAGTTATTGGTGTTTATCTGGCACCTTTGTGCTAATTTCTTAAATTGTCTGACAAATCCTAATTACCGTATATACTAGAGTATAAGTCGAATTTTTCAGCACATTTTTTTGTGCTTAAAGTGCCCCCCTCGACTTATACTCGAGTCAAGCACTTTTCTGCAGCAAAAAATTTCATTTTCCGAACCGAATTTGGGGCCCCGTATCTCAGGGCCACTTAGTGCTAGGAACCCCAAATTTGGTGTGCAAACCCAGTGGAACTGGTACCATAACATATCCAAAGCTGGGGTTCCTAGCACCAAGTGGCCCTGAGATATGGGGCCCCAAAACCGGTTCGGAAAATGTCATTCTTTGCTGCAAAAAAGTGCTTGACATTTTCTAAACGGATTTTTGGGGCCCTGTATCTCGGAGCCACTTGGTGCTAGAAACCCCAGCTTTGGAAATTTTATGGTACTAGTTCCACTGGGTTTGCATACCAAATTTGGGGTTCTTAGCACTTAGTGGCCCCGAGATATGGGGCCCCACATTCAGTTAATTGTGTCCATCTGCAGCAATGTCATTTCGGGACCCTTTGGGTTCAGAGACCCCAAATTTTGGCTGCAGCTAGGGGGCATCTAGGAACCCGTAAGTACAGAGTTTGAAGTTCAGGGGACCTATGGCTGCAAATGGGCACAGTGAGGCATGCAAATGGAAACAGTGATGCTGCAAATTGGCATTGTTGACCCTCTTTTCCACTTACAGTAGCTGTGCATTTCTCACCCTCGTCTTATACTCGGGTCAATAAGTTTTTCCCATTTTTTTGTGGTAAATTAGGGCCTCGACTTATACTCGGAACGACTTATACTCGAGTATATACGGTAAATAACAGCCTAACTTTCCAGTTTTCACTGACTCTGCAAAATGAGTCATTCTAAAGTGACTGAAACCCTCCGGCAGCAGGTTGTCCAGATGAAGGCCAAAGGGGTGACCCTTTCAGCCATAGCAAGTGAAGTTTGTCGTTCCAAATCAGTGATTTCTAGAACATTGCATCTTTACAACGTCACAAACTCATTCAAGTCCCCCAAGAAGGCTGGTCGTCCGCAAAATGCAAGCGAGGACAGGATAATGCAGAGAATCTCAATGGGCAATCGGTTCAACACTGTGGGCTGTGTGCACCGGGGCACACAACCTGCTGGCTATCCACAAGACCCGGACACAGGGTTGGAGATCCCGTCCCGCCCAAGTCTCTTAGGGATCCCCAAACTACAGAGCCCCATATGGAAATAGCAAGATCTACACTCTGTAGATCTGCAGTCCGCCAACATGCAGACTCTGTGTCCATTTTTGCTCCATTTCCATAGGGACACGGACTCTCACTATTACAATATCCAAAAAAAAAATATATAAAAAAACAAAAAAAAACAAATGTATTCATCAGTTTAGGCCAATATATATTCTGCTACATATTTTTGGTAAAAAAAAAATAGCAATAAGTATAAATTGATTGGTTTGCGCAAAAGTTATAGTGTCTACAAAATAGCAAAGATTTAGGGACTTTGCAGCGATCTGAGATTTTTAGCGGGACTGCCACATTGCGGCGGACAAATCTGACCCTAAGTGACACTTTTTGGTGACACCAATACAGTGATCAGTGCTATAAAAATGCACTGATCACTGTATAAATGGCACTGGCAGGGAAGGTGTTAACACTAGGGGGAGATCAAGAGGTTAACTGTGTTCCCTGGGAGGTGTTTTTAACTGTATGGGGGATGGGCTGCCTGAGAGAAGAGAGAGATCACGGTTTCTGATCACTAGGAACAGCTGATCTCTCTCCCCTCCCCCCCTGTCAGAATGGGGATCTGTTCGTTTACATTGACAGATCGACAGATTGTCCAATCCTTTTTCATTTTTGGGTACCTGTTTGTCCGGCTGAGAACCTTCACAATGAAGTTTTGATCTGATGACCCGATACCAAATCCGCCATTCCTGGATATTATTACCAAGTCTAAAGTGACCCCCAGACTGAAAAGCTGGGGGTCTTCTGGATCTGGTGAGTGGGGACACATGAGGGGATGTTGTTGCACACCGGAATATCTCTGAAGCATTTTTGCTTTTTCTTCACTTTGGACTGGAACACTTTCACTTTATTTGGACTTTTATGTTTATTATATATATTTACATTTGTTTTTTCCACTAATTGTGTTTGCGAGCCTTATATTTATATATTTTTGCATAGCTAAAACTTTGTTTTTAATTATGAATAGAGCAAGGAAGGGTTAAAACCCCTGTCAGATTTTTTTTTTCGCCATCTGTGTTCCATTGTGGAGATATCCCTTCACTTCCTGTCCCATAGCCAAACAAGAAGTGAGAAGAAATCCCTGCAAACTAGGGGAATTCCTTGGGGGGGGCCACCAGAACTAGTGTCCCCATTGGAAGATTTCTCCTCTATTACTTTTGTAGGGACAACCCAAAAATTGGGATTTTCTTTTACTTTCATTTTCAATGATAACAGTAAACAGGACAAACAGAGAGGGTGAACCTCCTTAATGGGGGCACACACAGCTAAAACTGACAGGGGTCCTAATCCCTCTTCACTCCCCAAAATGAAATAATAAAAAATAAATATCTTTGAAGCTTTGACAAAAAAAAAAAATCACAAAAAAGTGGAAGCTGATTGGTTTCACAGCTGCACCAGCTTTCGTACTCTCCAGCTTTAGTAAATCAACACCACTGTATTTGGACAGCGGGAAATCTCTGCTGTCAAAATATACAGATTAGTGGCTGCAGGCCCCAATTGTGAAAAATTTTCCAACAAGCCTGTTCAGCAGAAATCGATTGTTAGATTGACTTCTCTAAAGCAGGAACAGCCAACACATAGATCAAAATTTGTCTGGTCCCTGCTGAACCAGCTGAATTTTGATCTATCTACGGCCAGCTTTAATGGCAGGATTTCCAGGTGAAAATTAAATAAAAAAATAAAAAAAACATATCTGGGGATATCTGAAAGATGCCTGCAGCTACAGGCATCATTCAGATATCATCTTTTTCTGCCGGCGATTCTGTGCACTGTAAGAACAATCATAGCGGCATTTAAGTCGCTTGATCGTTCTTACAGGCGGCGAGAGGGGATCCGCTGCCCTCCGGTGCTTCACTGGGTTCGCCCGTGCCATCGGTGACCCGGAAAAAGAATCTGCCACCGCCGTACAATGATCATAGAGATTTACGGTGACCCCCAATCATCTCTGACCGTCGGAGGCCGGGGGCGTGACATTATGACATCACGTCTGGGCCGCGGAAGTAAACAAAGCCCAGATCTCGGCTGGAAAGGAAGATCAGTCAGTTTTCTTTTTTATCTCAATCTTTCCAGCCTTGAGGAGATGTGGGACAAGACCCCACATCTCTCCATAAAGAGGACCTGTCACGCACCATTTCTTTTACAAGGGATGTTTACATTCCTTGTAATAGGGATAAAAGTGATCCAAAAAAAAAAAAGTAAAGCGAAAGCGTAAAAATAAAAAAAATTAAAAGTAAAATAAACAATAAAAAAAAAATTTTTTAAGCACCCCCGCCCCATGTGCTCACGCACAGAAGCGAACGCACACGCAAGTCCCACCCACATATGTAAACGCAAATCACACGTGAGGTATCGCCGTGTGCGTTAGAGCGAGAGCAACAAATCTAGCACTAGACCCCCTTTGTAACTCTAAACATGTAACCTGTAAAAAATTTTCAAGCATCGCCTATGGGGATTTTTTTAAGTACCAAAAGTTTGGCGCCATTCCACAAGTGTGCGCAATTTTAAAGCGTGACATGTTAGGTATCTATTTACTCTGCATAACATCGTCTTTCACCATATACAAAAAAATTGGGCTAACTTTACTGTTTTGTTATTTTTTAATTCATGAAACTGTTTTTTTTTTTTTCAAAAAAAACGCGTTTGAAAAATTGTTGCGCAAATACTGCGTGAGATAAAAAGTTGCAACGACCTCCATTTTATTCCCTAGGGCAGTGATGGTAAACCTTGGCACCCCAGATGTTTTGGAACTACATTTCCCATGATGCTCAACTACACTGCAGAGTGCATGCGCATCATGGGAAATGTGGTTCCAAAACATCTGGGGTGCCAAGGTTCGCCATCACTGCCCTAGGGTGTCTGCTAAAAAACATATATGTTTGGGGGTTCTGAGTTTTTTTCTACCAAAAACATTATGATTTACATGTAGAAGAGGAGTGCCAGAATAGGCCTGGTATGGAAGTGGTTAAGGACAAGGAAGCTGCAATACTACAATGGATAAGCTTTAAAGTGGAAGTAAAGGCCACATTTTAAGTGTACCTATAGGTAAGCCTATAATCAGAATTACTTGTAGGTATAGTCAATATCTCCTAAACCTGCACGGTTTTGGAGATATTTACACAGAATGAAGCCAGTAACGTTACCGGCGCATGCGCTCTGAAGGGACGGCATACCCGTGCTGTAGCTTCAGAGCTCCGTGCCGGGTCCTGGCCATTCATACACCCAGAGCCCTCAAACCCAAAAGAGCATTGGGTGAAGATGGAAGCACCGGTGAGCTGTGACAGTGCTGGAGGGCTCCCTGTGCCGGTAAGTCTGTCATAATGTGCCAGCATGCAGTGCATACTTGTACATCATGACTTAAACCTGCAAGAAGGCCCAATTTTTTTTTTTGGGTGGCGGTTTACTCCCGCTTTAAGTGCTCATTTAGACATGCGGCTATCTTTGACTGCCTTCTGAAAAGCGATCTGCAATGGATCATTTTCAGAGGGTATTTGACTGGTGGTGAGAGGTTAAATGGTCCCCCCCCCCCTGTTTTACCTTCAAAATGCCGGTCCACAACACTGCAATTGTGTGCTGTGTATGCAGTTGCAGCACGGCCCCATTCACTTGAACCGGTTGCATTCATCACCAGTACTACCCTCCAGACATCACAGTGGGTTTAGCTTTTGCTGTGGCTGTTAAGCAAAGGTGGCTATGGCATGTGTACAGCCCTTAGCGGTTGCCTATCTGTTTAGGTGGTTAGTAAAACCATGGCTCAATCACCTGCTTTTACCATCCCCTGATAAGGCTGAGCTCTAACTCTATCTGCACCAAATCCTACATTAAAAAAATGCCCATTCACACCTTTTTGGGTGCAAGAAATGCATATTTCCCACAACATACGGGAACGTACTCCGCGAGCCCAGAGTGTGGATGGATTGAGCTGAGGCTGCTTTCACCTGCTAACCACTTGGGCCGGGTGAGGTGTGCGGTAGCCAGGCTAGCTCTTCCCGTTTTTGCAGTATGCACGATAACGTACTGCCCTCTTTAAACGCATGTGGGTGCCATTGATTGGTAATAGCATCCCCACGCATCTGGCAAACGTGGGTGCATTTGTGGCCACCAAATCTTATGGTACTGCAGTTCCATGTGCTTTAGTATGGTAGAGCTGCACAATTTTGGATAAAATAAGAATCACGATTTTTTTGCTTGGGTTAAAGATCAAGATTCTCGCAACGTAACATCATCGTTCACATTATACAAAAAAATTGGGCTAACTTTACTATTTATTGGGTTTTTTTTAATTCATTAAAGTGTATTTTTTCCCAAAAAATTGAGTTTGAAAGACCGTTGTGAAAATACAGAGTGACATAAAATGCAACGTCTGCCATTTTATTCCCTAGGGTCTCTACTAAAATAAAATATATAATGTTTGGGGTTCTAAGTAATTTTCTAGCAAAAAATACAGATTTTACCTTGTAAGCAACAAGTGTCAGAAAAAAGGTTACTGTATATACTCGAGTATAAGCTGAGTTTTTCAGAACATTTTTTTGTGCACACTTTCTGGTATGAACCGGCCCTTGACTACCTCTCACCCACCGTATAGACAAATAATGGTGGGCATGATGCTCCCTTGTTCTGGGCCGACGTCATATGATGGCGATCCCAGGCGCGCTGTGTCCCTGGGACACGGCTTAACCCCGATCTCGGAAAAGAGCTGATGACGTGGCTCTTTACCCATGTGATCGGCTGTGTCCAATCACAGCTGATCACACGTAAACAAGAAAATGCCATTTATCAGCTCTCCTCGCCTCACTCTGACAGAGGGTGAGGAGAGCCGATCAGCGGCATCTCCTCACAGGGGAGATCTGCACAGATAATCAGGGCACTGATCATCAGTGCAACCCCAACAGTGATGCCAGTCAGTACCCATCAGCGAAGGAGAAAAATTACATATTTGCAACGTTTTTTGACTGAAACTAAGAAAAGAAAAACTTTTTTTTTCCTCCAAATTTTCTGTCTTTTTTCGTTTTTTTCGTAAATCATCAAAAACCCAGCGGTGATTAAATACCACCAAAAGAAATCTCTATTTGTGTAAAACAAATGATAAAAATGTCATATGGGTACAGTCATAGCTCCCAACTGTCCCTGATTTGGAGCAATGCCCCTCTGTCCCTTATTCCTCCTCATTTGTCCCTCATTTTGGTCTGATCCATATAGTTGTATATAAAATGCACTTTTTATCTATCAAAAAGTGTTTTCCAGCGCTAAACCTTTCATCTGATTTCTAAATTGCTGCATTTGTAAATTCCAAAAGCCAATATAAAGGAATAGTAGTGGTAAAAAAAGCACTTGTGGGTTTAACCAATCTTGTTTTTTTGTATGATTCTTCCTTAAGGGGGCGTGGCAAGGGGTGTGTCCTATGCCTGCATTGTTTTGCTGATAGGTGTCCCTCATTCCCATCTCAAAAAGTTGGGAGGTATGGTACAGTGTTGCATGACCGGGGAATTGTCATTCAAAGTATATCTGAAATCTGAAAATTAAACTGGGCAGGAAGGGGGTAAAAGTGCCCGGTATTGAAACGGTTAAAGTGCACGTCAGCGCAAAAAAAAACGCACATTGACGCATGACTACGCAACCACCTAATGTTACAAAAAAAAAAACGCACCTCTTCCGATGCACAGTGTTAGAAAAAATCCTAAAGCGGACCTGTCCATAAAAGTCACACCTCATCCAGGTGTGGTGTATAGAAGAAGCTGGGACCCTGGACAGAAGTGATTCTATATAGGACAGAAGTGTGTCTTTATAGGACAGAAGTGATTCTATAGGGCAGAAGTGTGTCTATAGGACAGAAGTAATTCTATATAGGACAGAAGTGATTCTACAGGACAGAAGTGTGTCTATAGGACAGAAGTGTGTCTATAGGACAGAAGTGATTCTATAGGACAGAAGTGATTCTATAGGACAGAAGTGTGTCTATAGGACAGAAGTGTGTCTATAGGACAGAAGTGATTCTATAGGACAGAAGTGTGTCTATAGGACAGAAGTGATTCTATAGGACAGAAGTGATTCTATAGGACAGAAGTGATTCTATAGGACAGAAGTGTGTCTATAGGACAGAAGTGTGTCTATAGGACAGAAGTAATTCTATATAGGACAGAAGTGATTCTACAGGACAGAAGTGTGTCTATAGGACAGAAGTGTGTCTATAGGACAGAAGTGTGTCTATAGGACAGAAGTGATTCTATAGGACAGAAGTGTGTCTATAGGACAGAAGTGTGTCTATAGGACAGAAGTGTGTCTATAGGACAGAAGTGATTCTATAGGACAGAAGTGATTCTATAGGACAGAAGTGTGTCTATAGGACAGAAGTGATTCTATAGGACAGAAGTGTGTCTATAGGACAGAAGTGATTCTATAGGACAGAAGTGTTTCTATAGGACAGAAGTGTGTCTATATAGGACAGAAGTGATTCTATAGGACAGAAGTGTGTCTGTAGGTCTATAGGACACAGAGCCTCTCCTCTCCCCCTCAGGGTCATAGAAGCTGCACACACAGCGCACCGATATATCATTCATTAATATTCCATTAGCGGTAATAATAAGATTTTTCCCACATACTGGCCGGACTTGTCGGGGTCACTATCGCTTCCGGCTGACCCGGATGTTGTTGTGGGTCACGTGGTGTGCGCTGCGGCCGTATCAGACCGCTGGCAGAGAGGGCCCGGCCGGGGATGTCATAGTAACTGGTTGAGGCCGGTGCGGGCTGTTATGGCGACTATAGGACAGAAGTGTGTCTATAGGGCAGAAGTGATTCTATAGGACAGAAGTGATTCTACAGGACAGAAGTGTGTCTTTATAGGACAGAAGTGTGTCTATAGGACAGAAGTGATTCTATAGGACAGAAGTGATTCTACAGGACAGAAGTGATTCTACAGGACAGAAGTGTGTCTTTATAGGACAGAAGTGATTCTATAGGACAGAAGTGTGTCTATAGGACAGAAGTGTGTCTTTATAGGACAGAAGTGATTCTATAGGACAGAAGTGATTCTATAGGACAGAAGTGTGTCTATAGGACAGAAGTGATTCTATAGGACAGAAGTGTGTCTACAGGGCAGAAGTGATTATATAGGACAGAAGTGATTATATAGGACAGAAGTGTGTCTATAGGACAGAAGTGTGTCTATAGGACAGAAGTGTGTCTATAGGACAGAAGTGTTTCTATAGGACAGAAGTGATTATATAGGACAGAAGTGTGTCTATAGGACAGAAGTGATTCTATAGGACAGAAGTGATTCTATAGGACAGAAGTTATTCTATAGGACAGAAGTGTGTCTATAGGACAGAAGTGATTCTATAGGACAGAAGTGTGTCTATAGGACAGAAGTGATTCTATAGGGCAGAAGTGTGTCTATAGGACAGGAGTGTTTCTATAGGACAGAAGTGATTCTATAGGACAGAAGTGTGTCTATAGGACAGAAGTGATTCTATAGGAGAGAAGTGTGTCTATAGGACAGAAGTGATTCTATAGGACAGAAGTGTGTCTATAGGACAGAAGTGTGTCTATAGGACAGAAGTGTGTCTATAGGACAGGAGTGTTTCTATAGGACAGAAGTGATTCTATAGGACAGAAGTGTGTCTATAGGACAGAAGTGATTCTATAGGACAGAAGTGTGTCTATAGGACAGAAGTGATTCTATAGGACAGAAGTGATTCTATAGGACAGAAGTGTGTCTATAGGACAGAAGTGTGTCTATAGGACAGAAGTGATTCTATAGGACAGAAGTGATTCTATAGGGCAGAAGTGTGTCTATAGGACAGAAGTGATTCTATAGGACAGAAGTGATTCTATAGGACAGAAGTGTGTCTATAGGACAGAAGTGATTCTATAGGACAGAAAAGATTCTATAGGACAGAAGTGATTCTATAGGACAGAAGTGATTCTATAGGACAGAAGTGATTCTATAGGGCAGAAGTGTGTCTATAGGACAGAAGTGATTCTATAGGACAGAAGTGATTCTATAGGACAGAAGTGATTCTATAGGACAGAAGTGTGCCTTTATAGGACAGAAGTGATTCTATAGGGCAGAAGTGTGTCTATAGGACAGAAGTGATTCTATAGGACAGAAAAGATTCTATAGGACAGAAGTGATTCTATAGGGCAGAAGTGTGTCTATAGGACAGAAGTGATTCTATAGGACAGAAAAGATTCTATAGGACAGAAGTGATTCTATAGGACAGAAGTGTGTCTATAGGACAGAAGTGATTCTATAGGACAGAAAAGATTCTATAGGACAGAAGTGATTCTATAGGACAGAAGTGTGTCTATAGGACAGAAGTGATTCTATAGGACAGAAGTGTTTCTATAGGACAGAAGTGATTCTATAGGACAGAAGTGTGTCTGTAGGTCTATAGGACACAGAACCTCTCCTCTCCCCCTCAGGGTCATAGAAGCTGCACACACAGCGCACCGATATATCATTCATTAATATTCCATTAGCGGTAATAATAAGATTTTTCCCACTTACTGGCCGGACTTGTCGGGGTCACTATCGCTTCCGGCTGACCCGGATGTTGTTGTGGGTCACGTGGTGTTCGCTGCGGCCGTATCAGACCGCTGGCAGGGAGGGCCCGGCCGGGGTTGTCATAGTAACAGGTTGAGGCCGGTGCGGGCTGTTATGGTGACTGTCTAGTTGGTATAGTGACAGAGAAGGGAACCGGGAAAAATGGCGGTGCAGCTATGGCTGGAGAGCCTAAGAGCAGCTAAGAAGACTTGTATCCAGCAGGACGGTATGTCTTCCCTCCATAGGCCCGGGGAGAAGGAGCGCGGGCACGTGGCTGCGGCAGCATGGAGGGTGCACAGGTGATCATCTCAGCTGACTGTGCCTGGAGATGTCTGTACAGGACTCCATGCTGCCTGCTTGTCAGGAGAACACAACCCTGATACATACAATGTTCTATTCCCATCACTCCCAAGCATATAATCCTGATATTCCTTCATTATCACTGATATATACAGTGTGCTTGGTTGGAATTGAGCCCAGAGCACCGGTGCTACAAGACACCCCTGTCACTGCAATGCTTGCACCTGTTTATCTGATGTTTCCGTATTATCATGTGTTAAACTGTAATATAGGGGTAAGCAACCTTCAGAGGTTGAGCTTTTTATGGATAACATGGAGGGAAGCAAAGATCCCAAGAAAAGGAGGGGGGGGGGGGGGGGTCTTTGAAAGCATTAGGAGGCTGCTGGCTCCCACAGCTAATCGTGGCCACTTACATGTAAGTGATTGGCCCTGTACACTGACTGCTTGCATCCAGGGCCCAGCACTCACATGTGATTGCTGTGTGAGCAATTACATGCAAGTGGCCATTAGAGATGGGCTCAGCCGTGTTTGGGATCCCGCCAGGAAGCCGACACTGGACACCGCTAATCACAGGCAGTGAGACAGTTCTCGATCTGTGCAGCTGCGGGTCAGGAAATGTCTCACTGCCTTTGATTAGCTGTGTGCAGTGTCGGCTTCCTGGCGGGATCGGGCAGGTGCAATCCTGAATACACCAGAGCCCATTGCTAGTGGCCACGATTAGCTGCGGGAGCCAGCAGCCTCCTGTTGCTTACAATGGGGCTGCCTCTTGCAGCTAATCATCGGAGCCCCTTCTGGGGTTCTCACTTGTAATCTGTGTCAGGTGCATTCACAGTTGTGTTCGCACTGACTGCGGCTTTGAAATTGTGCGACTTCATCTGAAATCGCACGATTGCAAAGCCACATGTCAGTAGGGTTGCTACCTCATCCCATTAGGCTGGATTCACACCTATGCATTTTCTGTGCTTTTTGCATTTTGCAGATTTGCACTACAGATCGTGTTCCAACAATGTTAAATGGACTGTAGTGCAAATCTGCAAAATGCACTAAAACTGCATAGGTGTGAATCCAGCCTTAAACCCGAACACATATGAATTACACAGGTTCTGAGGCTAATTTAATACAGATAAGGCAACAAGTGAGTTTAACCCCTCCCCCCCCCCCCACCGTCAAACAACGGCGGGGCGGTGCGGCTGTCGTTCCGGGTGGACGTCATATGACGGTTTCCTAAAATGGCTGCTCCCGCAGGGGTGCACAGCGTGTCAATTGTGGCAGTGTTACTAGGACACGGCACAACCCCGATCTCTGTAAAGGGTTGCGACTCTTTAACCACGTGATCGGCTGTGTCCAATCACAGCCGGTCACATATAAACACGGAGATGCCGGTAATCATCGCTCCTGACCTCACACTGACAGAGTGTGAGGGGAGGAGAGCCTATCAGTGGCATCTCCTCGCAGAGGACATTTAGGTATGTAATCAGGGCACTGATCATCAGTGCCCTGATTACAAATAGGCCCCCACTACTGCCAGCAATCAGTGGCCATTAGAGATGCCAGTCAGTACTGGCTATCAGTGCTGCCCATCAGTGCCCCATAAGTGCGGCATATTTGTGCCACTTCATCAGTGCAGCCTCATTGGCGTCCATCATTGTAGGAGAAAATTACATATTTACAAAATGTACTGACAGAAACTAAGAAAAACTTTTTTTTTTTTTTTTGTTTTTTTTTGGGAAAAAAAAAACAAAAAACAACCCAGAAGTGATAGAATAGCAACAAAATAAAACTCTATTTTTGTGAAGAAAATGATAAAAATTTCACATGCGTACAGTGTAGCATGACCGCGCAATTGTCATTCAAAGTGTAACAGCGCTGAAAGCTGAAAAATGGCCTGGGCAGGAATTGGGTGAAAGTGCCCTGTATTGAGGTGGTTAATTACCACCTTAATCAGCCATGGAACCTGTGTAATTTATATGTGTTTGGTTTTAAAGGGATGAGGTGGCAACCCTACATGTCAGTGCGACTTCAGGTGCAACTTGGAAGACATCTGTGCAGCTTCATCCGCAGATGTCTATGCAAGTCGTACCCAAAGTCGCCAAAAGTAGTGCGATGCAAAGTTGGCATCGCACCAATTTGAAAAAAGTGATTGCAGGCAATAGGCTCTGACCTGTCAAATCGCATGACAAGTCGCCCCAATGTAAATGGGAGCTAAAGCCCAATTCCTTGCAGTGCAGTGAAAGTATGTACCCTCTATACATTTTAAAATGTATATAAACGCTAAAAACGTATGTGAAGTGGAAATGAACTTAAGGAGAGGTACAGCCAACGCTTGTTTGGTTGTACTTCCCCTGTGGATCACAGGAGTGCAGGTCATTCTGCAGTCCTGTAACCCATTTTCAGCCGACAGCGTCTGAGGCATGTTGTCGTTTGATGTCACAGAGCTGGGCCAGGCTGGGGAAAGATTGCGATCATATGGTGGGAAATCTGCCCAGAAGCCTGGACCAGCACCCGGCTCAGTCTCTCAGCTGCGGCACTGGAAAACTGAACCAGGCGCTCCCGCCCCCTCCCTAGCCTGGGGCTTCTTTGAGCACTGGAGGGCACCAGCAGAGAGCCGGTGACTGACAGTTGCGGCTCTCTGCTCAGCGACAGGGATAACTGAGCGATCGGCGGTGTTTGATCGCTCGGTTCTCAGCCTTAGATTCAGCGGGGGACAGATGCAGCATCGGATGGATCCACCTAGATAAGTATTGTAGCAAGGGCTCTGGCCTTGTCCAGTCCAATAAGGACCTCCAAGACCAAAGATAGCTGACATCCTTCAAAATGTAGTGGGTTGTGAGGCATAGTGGGTGCTAAGATGGTGAAAGTCATTGGGTGCCAGACACTTCTTGGATGCAAAAGGTTTTGTTTCTTTTGACAGTCCTTTTTGTACTTTTGGGGGAAAAGAGGGTTAGGGCCAGGACATTCTTAAGTAGTTGTAGATTCAATGGGAAGACAGCCGTGCAAGGAAAGGCCCCAGCAAGACGCCACATCTGCACATGCAGGAGTGCTGTCTCCTATGGTAACAGTCTTTAACAGTTCCTAACACAAACGTAACAGTCCTTTCAGCTCCACTACAACTGGCTCTTGTAGTTCTTCAACACCGAGCTCCCGGTCTTTCACTAGACCCTCTGATTCACTGACTCTGAATCCCTTGAGCTCCTCCAAGGTTTGCAGTGGTATCCCCTCAAGCGTTACCCACGCTTCCTTGCTGGGTCCCTAGCTTGGCACTCCAGATACTCCTCAAGCTTCACCCCTGCTAACCGGCGAGGTCCCTGGCTTGACTCACAAGGCTGCTCTGCAAGCGTCTCCTCTGCGGGTTGGGTCACTGACTTGATCACCGCCTGAAGTTTCCAGATTCTCCACCGTGCCTTTTCGGTGAGAGTGTGGATTCGGTACTTGCTTCAGTTACTCCCTGGTAAAGGTGGTTGGTCCCTTTGTGGCGGCAGCTTCCCTTCTACCTCCAACCACTGACAGGTTTTACGGCAGCAAAATCGTCACTTCAGGTTGGACTGCATGCCGCAATCCCAACCCTCCACTGCTCTCTCACTTCTGGATTGGCCCTCACACAGCCTAGAAGCCAGATGCCCCTGGGATAGGCCCAATCTCTGGCCTAGCAGCCCGGGGCATACAACACACGTCCACCCAGACAGCTGTCCAGGTGGCACAGAACATAGATCACCTGACTCCACCCAAATATATAGGCTCTCCCAGCAGGCCAAGGGATTCAAGAAAACCCCTGCCCATTGACTGAGATACCCCATATACCCATAACCTGACCTTGGGTTGCCGTTCTCATATCTATTACCACCAAGTAACCGGCCACCTAGTGGTAGAAGAGAAAAGTGCAACAAGGTCAAACTTATAGAGATCTATTGATTTCTCCCTCAATCAACCAGGATAACTACTCCTGGCAAGCAAATTTGTGAGGAGCAACCCTTCCTAAACTACAGGGTGCTACAGTATGATTTAGAAAAAATATCCCAAACTTCTCTTTTAAAAATAAAAAAAATAGCTGACAGGTAGAATTTTTATAACAGAAGACTCTGTGGGTCTCTCCTGTCATAACTACTTTTCTCTCCCTGTCAGCATTTGTGTCCTCTGAGTCACACATGCACATATGCAGCTCAGCGTGCATTTACAGCATGGCTCTCTGCGAAAATGGCTTGACTGATTGGCCTCCCAGCCAATCAAGTTGCCAAAGAGTCTGAACCCGAAAGAAAGACTTGGAGAATTTTAAAGCACCTGTGACTGACTGGAGCCCTGGCCCTGCAGTGCTGAAGGGGATCGCTTCCAAGGGAAATCTGCCATAGTGTGCTAATACGCTCTGCATTCCATCACGTTATGACTATAAGCTTTTGGGGCGCGTTTTTTATTTCACCCATTTGTTCAGTTTAATGTTTTCTTACCAGCTCAAGAATTTAGAAAAACGACCTGTTGATCTGGGCAAAAATCCAGTGCTGTCCTGTGCACTCTTCCTTTCACCTATGTTATGAAGATGCAGGGAGGTGCTCTGTAGTCAAAACGCACTCCATGTCCTAGATTGACAATTTTGCTTCTTCAAAGATACAGTATAGTGATTGAACATTGTCCCCCAGGACAAGAGGTGTGTTACTAGTAAGATTAGGAGTGAAAATAAACCAGAAAAAAGACAACTAAAGTAGCCACTGCATCTAAGGACTGGTAAGGAGCAATATCATTTGTGTTTTTGGGTTTAGGTGCATGTTAAAGTAGAACTATAGGTAAAACTTTTTTTTCCCTTTTGGGTGAGTGAGGGAATCCCTAGTTGCCACCAGAACTAGTGTCCCCATTGGAAGATTCCTGTTATGGTGGATTTTCTTTTACTTTCGCTTTTAGTGATAACAGGAGCTCAGGCAGCAATAAAAACCCAACAGGTGTTCTAAAGTTTCACCTTTAATTTAAAGTGGTTGTAAAGGCTAAAGGTTTTCTACCTTCATGCATTGTATGCATGAAGGTGAAAAACCTTCTGTGTGCCGCTCCCCCCTCCCCCCACAGTCTCTTCTAAGGCCTCATGCACACGGGGCATTAAAAAAAAAAAAACGAGCTGCAAAGCCAGTACCAACGGCAGGAAAAAGGGGCTGCAAAAACACGCTTTTAGAAGTGTTTTGCATTGGCGTTAATGCGCGTTTAGCAGCGTTTCTCTGCCCTCTTCTATTTTTCACTACCAAATCCAAATACTACAGCTTAAAATTGCTTGATGAGGCTTAATGCTGTATACAGCATTAACAACGTTTAGCTGCATCAGGTGTTTTTACAGCTTGGTGCTGCTGTCCCAGAATGCCCTGGCCCTGGGTTTTTTTTTTTTTTACAACTTGAAATGTGTGCATGGACAGATAAAGGAGAGGCGTTTTGAAGCTGTAAAAAAAAAAAAAAAAAAAATCTGACCATGCTAAAAGCGGCAGTAAAAATGCCCTGTGTGTAGGAGGCCTAATACTCACCTGAGCTCCCTCTCAATCTAGAGATGTGCAAGAGAGCTTTGGCTGTCTCTTTCTCCCCATTGGCTGAGACAGAAGCAGGAGCCATTGGCTCACAATGCTGTCAATCACAGCCAGTGAGCCAATAAAGAGATAGCGGGGGGTGGGGCCGAGCCACAGCTCTATGTGTCTTATGAATGCAGTGAGCGCACACTAGTGCCCCCATAGAAAAAGGCTTGCTATTGGGGGTGGTCAAGAGAGAGGAGCCAGGAGCATCGGTGGGGGACCCAAGAAGAAGAGGAGCAGGCAAGTATGAGATATTTGCTGTGTTGTTTTTTTTTTTTTAAGCCAAACCCACCTTAACTGTTTGCTATTGCAAAGTGTTTCAGATATACTCCCTACACTTCTGCTACAAATAATCCACACGATATGTGTCGCCACTCACTGGAAAATCGCATACCATTGGAAATCTAGAGTTGTACCCTTTTCACATGTATTAGCGAGAATAGAAGATATCAAGATCAAGGAGAATATTTTATATACCATCGATAATACCAAGAAAGCATTCACTCTTAAAGTGGTTATTACCCTGAAAAAAAATAGATCCTGTTTCCTTTATAGCAGGTTAAACAGCACAATGCAAAACCTGCCTGGTTCTGCCCTCCTCCCTGTAAACTGACCATGGTTTATCATGGCTGCTGAGCCCCGACACCATGGTCAGTTTACTTGCCTCTGTCATCCGCAGCTCTCCTCCCCCCTCCCCTCCCTGCCTGTCAGCTCGGGAGTCTGTGTCTCTGTCTCTCCCCCCTGCTGCTGTTAGAAGTAATTAAAGCCCCTCTCTTTTAAGCTGCCATTCTGCACTATGTAATTGTTTGTTAGAAACAATGCCTCTAAATAACTTTTTGTCATGTAGCTTCAGGCTGTTCATGTGACTCCAAACAGCGGGAGGAGCAGAGTGGCCAGCACGGCGGTCACGTGACCTACCTAACTGACAGAGGGAGCTCTCGGCTCCTCCTGCTGTAGCCCTGGATCGGAGTATTAGAGTGGCCGGGAGGCACAGGACCGGCCTGAAGCTACATGACAAAAAGGTATTTAATTGTTTGTTTCTAACAAACAATTACATAGTGCAAGATGGCAGCTTAAAATAGGGGGGCTGGCAGTGAATCATGGTTTAGGGTTACAAACCCTTTAAATGGGATCCTTGGTTTATTTACAAGACATCAATTAATGCATAGATTTTAAATAGATACCCCCATATGACTGTTCCCTAACGTATTTTTTGATTATTATCTAAAGAATGAAAACGCCTAGTGGTGGACTTTTAAGGCACGTGCAGAGCTTTTACTACTATTTTCTCATTTCGTGATCTGGCATGGATGTATAACGTCCTCTAAATTAATCATGCTATGAGCTTTTGGAGCCAAGAATTTGTCTGGCACACTTGTCTTCAAATTCTTGTTGTTTTTAACTACAATACCTGGAATGCTAACTCAGTAATTCATCATAAATAAAATAGAAATGTCTCTTGCTAACACATACCACTGAAGAAGAAGATATGTGTACTCCGAAACGCGTTGGGTGCAAGAGTACTGTATATTACTATATGTACAATGGTGAAAATGTTATGAAAAGCATTCCTTAAGTTTACATGTTTAAACTTTTTTTATACATTATATCTAATAAACTGTTTTGTATATTAATACTTCTTTACTCTGTATGTGCCTTAAAAGTCCACCATTAGGGGTTTTCATTCTTTAGCTTCAAATACTGGATGTGGCACTCAAAAATGCATGAAATTGCCGTTCTATATAATTTTTCCTTTTTGATATTTTTTTAAATTTTGTCTTTGCATTATTTAGTTTCTTTTTTTTTTATTATTATTATTATTATTCTATTTTCCTTCTATAACATTTCAGTGTATCCATAATTGACTACTTCTCACATGTACCGTATATACTCGAGTATAAGTCGTTCCGAGTATAAGTCGAGGCCCTAATTTACCACAAAAAAATGGGAAAAACTTATTGACCCGAGTATAAGACGAGGGTGAGAAATGCACAGCTACTGTAAGTGGAAAAGAGGGTCAACAATGCCCATTTGCAGCATCACTGTGCCCATTTGCAGCCATAGGTCCCCTGAACTTCAAACTCGGTAGTTAAGGGTTCCTAGATGCCCCCTAGCTGCAGCCAAAATTTGGGGTCTCTGAACCCAAAGGGTCCCTAAATTACATTGCTGCAGATGGACACAGTTGACCGAATTTGGGGCCCTGTATCTTGGAGCCACTTAGTGCTAAGAACCCCAAATTTGGTGTGCAAACCCAGTGGAACTAGCACTATAAAATTTCCAAAGCTGGGGTTACTAGCACCAAGTGGCCCTGAGATACAGAGCCCCAAAGTCGGTTCAGAAAATGTCAAGCACTTTTCTGCAGCAGAAAATGACATTTTCCGAACCGATTTTGGGGCCCCGTATCTCAGGGCCACTTGGTGCTAGGAACCCCAGCTTTGGATATGTTATGGTACCTGTTCCACTGGGTTTGCACACCAAATTTGGGGTTCCTAGCACTAAGTGGCCCTGAGATATGGGGCCCCAAAGTCAGTTCGGAAAATGAAATTTTTTGCTGCAGAAAAGTGCTTGACTCGAGTATAAGTCGAGGGGGGCACTTTCAGCACAAAAAAATGTGCTGAAAAATTCGACTTATACTCGAGTATATATGGTATGTTCCATTACTCTTGCTTCAAATATTTGTAAGAAAACTTGTTTTTTAATAAAAAAAGGTTGTATTAAAAAAAAAGCCAAACCTTTTAATACCACTTTAAGAACTGCTAAACATATATTAAGGATCATGCTTGTTGTAAACACTTTATTTTATTATTTCTAGGCAGAAGAAAAGTGCACTATCTGTTTGCAGATGGCAAGGAGATGGTGGAAGAGTATGACCACAAGACACAGGAGTTATTGGGTAAGGAAAGTACATAGCTGTACAGCATCAAGTCATACTAGTATAAATAATTCATTATTATTGACCACAGAGAGTCCAAAGTGCAGTTGTTTACATTATTCTAGCACTGCAGAGAATAGGAGTGCTACCTAGAAAGTTGGGAGCTTTTGAGCGGGAATTGTAATGTTCCAATATGTTCATCTAATGAGGAGGTCTCCAAACTTTTTAGAACAAGGGCCACACCTAATCGTTTTACAAATATTCTCAGGCCGAAGAAAATCAGTTTTATAAATAAATAATAAAATTTAAAATTGGACCCCTTTCACACTGAGCCGCCCGGGCATCGGTGGTAAAGCGGCGCTATTTTTACCGTCGTTTTAGCGGCGCTATTTGGCCGCTAGAGGGGCGGTTTTAACCCACCCGCTAGCGGACGAAAAGGGATTAAATCCGCCCGCAAAACGCCGCTGCAGCGGCGGTATGGCGGCGCTGCTCCATTGTTTTCACTGGGCAGGAGCGGTGTATTTACTGCAAAGAAGCTGCTGGCAGGACTTTTTGTGACGCCCTGCCAGCACAGCACCCCAGTGTGAAAGCACTGGGGCTTTCACACTGGGTTTGCAGCTGAGGGTTTTTTTCAGGTGCTATTTTTAGCGCTGTAGAGCCTGAAAAACGCCTCCAGTGTGAAAGGGGTCTTTAATGAATACGTTTTACTTGAAGTTTTTTTACAATCCACATGATATGATTCAAAACAACAGAGAGGGCTTCAGTGAAGGAATTTCGAATAAGTGTGAGCCCATCAGAGTCTCCCCTTACATCATGGCCCCCATCAGAATACCCCCCTCCCCTTCAATCAGGGTCCCCATCAGAATCCCTTTCCCCCTTATATCAGAGTACCCCCCCCTTACCTTACAGGATGGCAGGGAGCCTGAGGAACTTGGCTAAAGCAGCAGGAGGAGCAGGTCTAGAGGGTAGAAGTAGCTTCCTGTAAATGCTGGGGCAAGCACATTATTGGTTGTTAGGACACCAGCAGTGATCACAACTAATAATGGTACAATGACAGCGCAGCCGGGGTAACCCTGCGCTGAAGAACAGGATGGAGGTGGTATTGTGGATGTTTGGGAGAAAGACAGACCTATGTGAGAGGCCGTTGATCCTGACTGCAAGCCAGAGAAAATCTTGCAGCAGGCCATAGTTTGGAGACCCCTGATCCAATGCATTACTAGAGGAAGTGACCTGCGGGTGGTTGAATATCCGCTTTTATGCAATTTCTTTCCTAAATATCTAAATGTTTTATTTGTTAATCTGTGAGTACTAATATAATTTCTTTCATGTTAACCAATTTGTAGTTTGTTTTACTGCTTCGATAAACATGTTCTAGTCGATTGTTTAAAGTTAGCATGTATGTTCTGAAGAAAAAATACATAAATAATAAATAAATTAAAAAATAAAAGTTTTCACTGTGCTACTTAAAGTGGACCTTTCAGCTGAAATTCGACTTTTCTCCCCCTCCCACTTACAAAATCAGTAAATATATATTAAAAGTTTGTAAAACGTAAATACTTTTTTTCTATTCATAGATTAGGGACCACCCACTTCCTGTTTCTTTGCCTAGGCAGAGGTAATATATGTATCAGCTGCCCACAGCCTTCCTTGATATCCACACATTCCAGGAGGTTGTGTCTCCCAAAGAGCCAAATATTGCAATATGCTGCACAGTTGTAACCAGAACAAAGGTGAGAAAAGCTTCCAATGGGATACCTATTGAAGTGACAACTGTCTGAGGGGGAATTTAACCTCATCTCCTGCTTTGTCTACAAGACAGGAAGTGAAATAGTCTCTCCTCTCCCCCCCCCCCCTAAAAAAAAAAAAAAAAAAAAAAAAAAAAAAAGCATACCGTTTCTAACTTTTCTTAAAAAAAATAAAAACATGTTTTAGTTTTAAGAAGAATCTCTTACTTTGACAGTTCAGTGAAAAGCAGCAGATGGAGGTTTGTTTTCGCATAAGAGAACCTGTCGTTTTCTTGTGCGAAAACCCTCTATCTGCTGCTCCCCCCACCACTTTGTTGCCAGCGCAAACCCAGTTCATAGTTGTAAATATCAGCCTCATGGAAACAAATCAGCTAATTTAAATAAAAAAATAACCTGGTGCTGAAAAATGAAAGTACTGCCTATAGCAGCCAGCTATATTCTGCATATTCATAACACAGACTTTATTTCCTCTCCCAAATGTCCTTATTGCTTGCTATAAACAAATGAGCTGCTTGCCATTTTCTTCTCCTAACCAGCTATGTTATGCAGAGAGAACAATGCTAGGTAAATGCTGCAATTGATCCTCTTTTTGGATAACAGTCCTATATTCGCTTTCTAATCTTCGTGTGCTTCCAGTAAGAAAATGGAGACAGAAATCAGCCCTGGGTGCGCATGGCGAATGGCAGACTGAAGTTGGGGAAACTCCACCGCCAGTGGTCGCAGTGGTACAAAATGATTTCTTAAAAGAAAACAGTTCCAATGTATGTATTTAGAAAAACGGCTAACCTATTTTGTAGTCTAACTCTTTTATATGTGTTAGTTTTCTTGCAGTATTTCTCATACTGTTTCTCGGTTATTTAGAACTTACATTGTGTATTTTCCTATGTAGTTGCTATGGGCTTTATTTACTAAAGCTGGAGAGTGCAAAATCTGTCTCAATTCTGCATAGAATCTTCAGCTTCCAGGTTTTATTGCCAAAGCTTAATTGAACAAGCTGAGGTTAGAAGCTGATTGGTTCCTATGCAGAAGTGAGCCTGATGTTGCACTCTCCATCTTTAGTAAATAAATCCCTATGTGACTTGGCAACATGAAAACCATATCTTTAAATACTGGCAGTTAAAGTTGAGTTCCACCCAAAAATGGAACTTCCGCTTTTTGGAATCCTCCCCCCTCCGGTGTCACATTTGGCACCTTTCAGGGGGGAACAGATACCTGTATAATCCAGGTATTTGCTCCCACTTCCGGGCATAGATAACCGCAGTATCCGCAGATATCTATCCCATATCCAGCGCCTCCTCCGTCCCCCCGCTGTCTTCTAGGAGACACACAGGTCCCAAAAGACAGCAGGGACCAGTGGGATCGTGCAGCCCGACTCGCGCATACGCAGTAGGGAACCAGGCTGTGAAGCCGCAAGGCTTCACTTTCTGATTCCCTTACCAAAGATGGTGGTGCCTCCACCCGAGAGCCAAGGGACAGATTGGCTTCGGGTGCCAACATCGCGGGCGCCCTGGACAGGTAAATGTCCATATTTTAAAAGTCAGCAGCTTCAGTATTTGTAGCTGCTGACTTTTAAAAAAAAAAAAAATTGGCGGAGCTCTGCTTTTAAAAGTGAACCTGGCCACATTTAAAGTAATATTAAAGCTTGACTCTAAAAAAAAATAAATAACAAACCTGTTTGTAATTACCTGCTCTGTGCAGTGGTTTTGCACAGCGCAGCCACGATCCTCTTCTTTTCTGGTCCCTCACCTCCGCTCCTGGCTCCTCCCCCCTCGAGCAACCTCTTTCCCTGGGGGCACCACTGCATGCTCCTTCCCAATCCGCTGTGCTATGAATCCAGAAGACACTTAGAGCTGCGGCTCGGCCTCCCGACGCTCTCTCCTTATTGCCTCACTGGCTGTGATTGATAGAGGGAGCCAATGGGCGCCCACTACTGTCTCAGTCAGTGAGGAGAGGGAGTCCCAGAACAGCAGAGTCTCTCGTGCACATCGCTGGATGGAGAGGGGCTCAGGTGAGTATTAGGAAAGGCTGTGTGGGGAGTAGCACACAGTTTTTTTTTAACTTTCATGCATAGAATGATTTCTGAATGGGAAGCCTACACTTTACTGTTCAATATGATTATTAATAGAAAATCTGCAGTGTATGCATCCCATCAGAAGTGGACAATCTTTAGTTTACAAAAAAAGTGAAACACATGGCTGAAATGTGACTTTTATTTCAGTCCTGACTTTTTAAAAAAAGCAATGAGCCAGTCATATAGGCAGGAAATTAGATTTTTGGAGGTATGCTGTACACCACTGTACAGAATGCTCCCAGTACTGTAAAAATGCTTTCGGTTTACCATATTGCAAGGAAGTCACATTTGCATTTTTGACAGTTTTAAAACATGTCGGTAGATCCAAACTGAAAGGTAAAGCCAAACTTGTGTAACCAACATATATGGTATATCAGTTTATTCATAAAAGTTGTTAACTGTCATTGTTGGTATGTTCAGTTAAAAGCTACATCCTTCCTTTTTTTTTTTTTTTTTTAAATACACCTCATGGTCTATTTCATGTACATGCAAATATAATTTATCATGTAAATATCTATTTAATGTGTGTCTTGCTTTTTTCCCAGCCTGTGTTTATGAGGAAGGACACCAAGACAAGCTTTCAGTGGAGAATCCGCAATCTGCCTTACAGTAAAGATGTATATAGTGTGACGGTAGACAAGACTGAGCGTTCCTGTATTGTACGGACAACCAACAAGAAGTAAGCTGATATACTGCTCATAGCCTGATGTATTAAAGTGTTCGTTTTTTCCCCACAGCCAATTTGGTCCAGACTTTTGTGACTGATTTTAAATCTGATTAGTGCTCATAGCACTGACACTCTGATACACGAGGCACTACGTCACTCTTTACTGCATGTCGGTGTGATCTGCCTTTTCAAAGGAGTCAGAACTGTACTGGATAATTAGAAGTCTTCATGAGTCAATGGTTAGGTGAATTATGCTTAAAATATTGAACGCTGCACTATTGATTTTTCCTGGAAATGTACCAGGCTCTTTATTCTGCGAGTCAGTTGTCACACACCTGCCTCTTCTTTGGGTACCGTAAATAAAAGAAAGGTTTGGTGTCACCAGTAACACGCCTCCATCCCTAATGATACAATAGAAACATGGATGTCGCCCTTGGGACTTTAAATGAGGTGTGCACAATTGGGCAATAAAATTGACAAATGTAAATACAGTAAAATATTTATTATAGAAATAGTCGTACATGAAAAAGTAGCATAAACAAAGGCAAAGCTGATACAATATTGCACAAAGTTAAAGATCGCATTGCATTTAAAGTACATGAGTATACATGACAACTATAACACCCGACACGTTTCGTGAGATGTGGCTCTTCTGGGGTGGATGCATGTGGGATATATCTGGCAATGAATGATCAAAAAGTAATGTAACACATGAATAAATGATGGACAAATGGTAAGAGGGTCCTCACAGAAAAAAGACCCCATACTCCCCAATCAGCAAAGCCTAGGTGCATGTGGCTTTGTTCACCAAGGATGGCAGCAATATACAGTGGGGACGGAAAGTATTCAGACCCCCTTAAATTTTTCACTCTTTGAAAAATAAATAAAAAATAAATAAAAAATAAATATTGCAGCCATTTGCTAAAATCATTTAAGTTCATTTTTTTCCCCTCATTATTGTACACACAGCACCCCATATTGACAGAAAAACACAGAATTGTTGAAATTTTTTCAGATTTTATTAAAAAAAGAAAAACTGAAATATCACATGGTCCTAAGTATTCAGACCCTTTGCTGTGACACTCATATAATTAACTCAGGCGCTGTCCATTTCTTCTGATCATCCTTGAGATGGTTCTACACCTTCATTTGAGTCCAGCTGTGTGTTGATTATACTGATTGGACTTGATTAGGAAAGCCACACACCTGTCTATATAAGACCTTACAGCTCACAGTGCATGTCAGAGAAAATGAGAATCATGAGGTCAAAGGAACTGCCTGAAGAGCTCAGAGACAGAATTGTGGCAAGGCACAGATCTGGCCAAGGTTACAAAAAAATTTCTGCTGCACTTAAGGTTCCTAAGAGCACAGTGGCCTCCATAATCCTTAAATGGAAGACGATGGTTTGTGACGACCAGAACCCTTCCTAGAGCTGGCCGTCCGGTCAAACTGAGCTATCGGGGGAGAAGAGCCTTGGTGAGAGAGGTAAAGAAGACCCCAAAGATCACTGTGGCTGAGCTCCAGAGATGCAGTCGGGAGATGGGAGAAAGTTGTAGAAAGTCAACCATCACAGCAGCCCTCCACCAGTCGGGCTTTATGGCAGAGTGGCCCGACGGAAGCCTCTCCTCAGTGCAAGACACATAAAAGCCTGCATGGAGTTTGCGAAAAAAAAAAAAAAACTGAAGGACTGCAAGATGGTGAGAAATAAGATTCTTGGTCTGATGAGACCAAGATAGAACTTTTTGGCCTTAATTCTAAGCTGTATGTGTGGAGAAAACCAGGCACTGCTCATGACCTGTCCAATACAGTCCCAACAGTGAAGCATGGTGGTGGCAGCATCATTCTGTGGGGGTGTTTTTCAGCTGCAGAGACGGGAGGACTGTTTGTAATCGAGGGAAAGATGAATGCGGCCAAGTACAGGGATATCCTGGGTGAAAATCTTCTCTAGAGTGCTCAGGACCTCAGACTGGCCCGAAGGTTTACCTTCCAACAAGACAATGACCCTAAGCACACAGCTAAAATAACAAAGGAGTGGCTTCACAACAACTCTGTGACTGTTCTTGAATGGCCCAGCCAGAGCCCTGACTTAAACCCAATTGAGCATCTCTGGAGAGACCTAAAAATGGCTGTCCACCAACGTTTATCATCCAATCTGACAGAACTGGAGAGGATCTGCAAGGAGGAATGGCAGAGGATCCCCAAATCCAGGTGTGAAAAACTTGTTGCATCTTTCCCAAAAGACTCATGGCTGTATTAGATCAAAAGGGTGCTTCTACTAAATACTGAGCAAAGGGTTTGAATACTTAGGACCATGTGATATTTCAGTTTTTCTTTTTTAATAAATCTGCAAAAATGTCAACAATTCTGTATTTTTCTGTCATTATGGGGTGCTGTGTGTACATTAATGAGGAAAAAAAATGAACTTAAATGATTTTAGCAAATGGCTGCAATATAACAAAGAGTGAAAAATTTAAGAGGGTCTGAATACTTTCCGCTTGGGAAGGGAACTGAGGAAGCGGTGCCAACCAAGGAACAATGGGAAGGCGGACATGACATGGGTAGTGGCCAAAAGGCGAAGCGACGTAACATAACGTCGTTCCGCCGAGCCATGCCATTCTGCCGCAGTAAAACTGCAGCAGTTAAAGTCCCAAGGATACTATCCATGTACTGAGCACTATTTTACTTTAAAGATCTTGTGAGCCGACTTTTTTTTTTTGTGTGTGTAAAACTGCAATATGAGAAGCTAGTATCTTCTCATGTTTGTGAGTATGGTTTTGGTATTTTTTTTAATCAACATGGTGCTACTGATTATGCAATAGGCGTTTGTGCCCTCCCGTGTCTTTTTGCAATGTTTGTCAAGTTTCCCTGCTAGAGTAGATCAGCATCACTCTGGGCAGTACGCGTGCATCATTGGTTGTGGGAGACCGGCTTTGTTGTTCTTTCTTCTTCTTTCTTCTTTCTTCTTCTTTCTTCTTTCTTCTTCTTTCTTCTTTCTTTCTTCTTTCTTCTTTCTTTTCTTTTTTCTTTTTTTTCGAGAGTCAAGTCGGAAATATTGCAGATGTGCTTCAGTTCAGAAGCAATACTTTAATGGATGGGGCTTGACAGGCTGAGTCAGCTGGCCATACATGGATCTAAATACGTCTGGTTCAGCAGGGACCACCCGAATTTCGTTTCATGTGTGGCAAATGCTTTCGAACAGAAGTGGATCTACTTCTGTTCAACTACCCTGCCATATAAAACCCCCTCGATCAGCGCTGCAGAGGGCTGAATAAAGTGGACTGATTAAAGCTGGCCATATATGGGTCATACCCTGCTGAACTGGCCGATTTCCGATCCATGTATGGCTGGCTTAAGTCCAATCAGAGTTACCGGCTCTCAGAAATGTGACTCTCTCAGTATCCTTAGTAGTTTTGATGTCATACTAGAGCTGCAGTTGCAAGATTTAACAAAAGTTTTATGTTGCAGATCTAATTGCACCCAATGAAAGGGGTCCAGGGCATGTGGTGGATAGGCATTGGAGAGATTTTATTATGCTCAGCAGACACACTTCTAAATGCATTTCTAAATACAATTATTACATTATTTCAATATGTTGGTAAAGGAGAACAGCCAATAAATATGTTGCATAGCAACTACCAACACCTCCTCGATACCCAGAAGTCTTTTCCCTGGTCCTCTGCACAGCATACACGCTGCTACCCTGCAGCTCTGCTACTCAGCATGGATTAGATCCAGGACTGGACTCCACCTCTGTCAGCCTATTTTACGCTGACACCACCTGGCTTCTCTCTTTAGCAATCCCGTTACGACATCCGTCCATGGGCGTTATTTCTGTCACCCCCACCACCTAGTAAAAGAACTCTTTCAGTACTTCCTATTATTACTGGGTCTGGGACTTGGGCTTTGCTGTCTTCATTTCTAGTAGACTATGAGCTGGTTTTTGACCATTTCTACCCCTCCTCTTCAGCAGGCATATCCTCCCTTCTGAGCTATCCTGAGTCTCTGTAACCCACTTGTTTATCTCCCTCTGTGGTAGAGCTGGAAATTAGTCTGCAGTGCTTGCTCAAAGGTGCACTACAAATCCCAGACAACTGTTCTGTGGCAAGCAAGAACAGCAGCTCCAGAGTCTACTCGGTCAGAGCAAAGAAATGGGTAATGGGTACCATAACCCTACTCTGTAACAAGAGACTGCACCTCAGCAGCCTTCAGAACAGTATAGATGACCACTAACACCAGAAAAGCACTGTCATCAGATTCAACAATCACTGTGCACCTTCACCCAACTTCTTCATCTGTCAATGTCTAAGTTGCCTAGATGTCAAACCCATGTCTTTACAAAGTACCCTGGCATGTCCAGAGGGTCCATTTTGGTGAATTCTGGGTGTCATCAGAAGACATACAGAATAGGATCTGCGCCTAGCAGCACTGGTGTGGGAATCTACTCTGAGACTCCAACCTCTCTGGACCCATTCCCATCTTCCTGATTGATGTAAACCCACGTACGGGAGTACACATGAGCATGTTTTCCCAATTCCGGTAAAAGTAGGGGACTTTTTAGGTTGCGGTCTTTATGTCCACCAGCTCAGGGCAAATGAGCATAATGTCTGCACTGGTATCCTGAAAGCCAATATAGGTTTGGTTGCTTACAGTGGCAGGCTGTAGGTTGTTGGTGTTGCCCCTGGCTTTTTCACTGGTGAACAGCACAGAGGAATGGGTGCTGGCAGCTGCCCAGGTGCAGTCGACGTCTTATGCTCAGTTGTTCTTGAGGTGTCCTGGCTTGCCACAAGCATAGCATCTGCTCGTGTCAGCTGATGCCAGCTTGTTGCCAGGGGCTCCATTGCTAGTTGCTGGGAGACTTGGCTCACAGGTGTTTGCTGTTTAATTCCCTTGTTTTTAGTCACTTGGGGCAGCCTTGCTGTGGTCAAACACCTGAGTGTGTATGCACGTTTCTACTAATTCTGCTGTCACTTTGACAGGATCAGGCTTGAACTTCATCACAAACTGAACTTCTGTAAGATATATGTGTAGGAGTTGGTCCTGGAACAAAAGATTATAGCGTACACAAACAAAAGTCATTAAAATCCTACAAGGCTATATAAAGCACCTGAACTTAATAAGCAAATATGGGGGTTTGGTCACACCATATGGCCATTCAGTGCTTAAGCCCACTACTGCGTCAAAGTACCCCATTTTCAGTGGGTCCTACACTAATCCTAGAATGAAAGATCCCACTTCTCAACCATAGGAGAAATGCACTCCTCTTAATGGGAGATCTAAAAGGACTCCTCCTGTACCTCAGGTGGACACTGATTAGAAGTACTAGTGGGGGATGATGGGGTGCTCCATCCCAAGGGGTCTGGTTAGGACCCATATAACAGTCCACCTGAGTTATAGGAGGAGTCCTTTTTAGTTCTCCCATAAAAAGGAGTGTATTTCTCCCATGATTGAGAAGTGGGATCTTTTATTCTATGATTAGTGTAGGACCCACTGAAAATGGGGTACTTTGACACAGGAGTTGGTCCTGGATCTACAGGTCCTCCAGGGACTTGGAGGAATCCCTTTTCAGTCCTTTAGTGCACTACCAGAATGTGCTGCATAGGTGGCTTACCACATCCATGTAAGTATCTGCAGTGGCCTGAATTTCTTCCTTTTATGCTTTTGGTGTCAAGTTATATTTTATTATCATAGTGTCCTTTATGGGCATAATTGTAACATAGTTGTCTTCTTTTTCGGATGGCATTTGCCTTTCAGCCCTGGCATTGGATGAGCCCACTGCTTCTGTATCAGGTGGTACTGATGACACATTTTCGCAAATGATAGCAAGTAGGTGTCACTATTCACTGTTCTTCTCCTTGACTGGAAATGTGACTGCATGGCTCACAGCCAAAGGTCACTTCCCTGTGCTCAAGAAAGCTGCGGGACTGACACTGTTGCTGCAGCTTGGCCTTCTCCAGTTTGTGCGGATGGGCAGCTTCTCTCTCTGGCAGGTGAGCTGCACTCTCCCTACAGCCTGACACTGTACAGCCTCTTCCTTGGCCTGATGCTCAAAAAACTGCAGGCCTGTTCTATTATCCAAAGCCTTTATCCATTGCAGTGCTTCCTGCAGCTGATGATGATCAATGTTAGGTACAGTCTAATTCTGGCATACTCAGGATGTGCACAGAGGTTGAATTTGTTGGTACATCAGGTTCAGTCCTTGTACCCTCATCTGGCTGGGCAATATCTCAGGTTCCCCCAACTCTGTCCACCTGGGAGGTATGGGTGTTCCCACCCACCTTTGCACATTCCAGCCACTGCTTTTCCATTCTTCATCATATAAAGTAAATGTGAATTAAATGGGAAATGTGGGAGCCCATAATTGTGGTCACAGCAAGTCTGTAGATCCAAGAACTCTGGGGAAGATATCTCATCAATAGAGTTAGTCCCACAAGGATGAGCAGAACTTTTCAAATGTTTTAACTCCTTCATTATAATATGAAAATTGAAATATGCTTTTTAGGAGAACTGCCCCTTGGATCTTGGATTTGTATAAAATACAGTGCTGCAAAATACACCATGCCTCAGCTGTACTTTAAGATGCTGGACACTCCAAACAGTGGACGTCGTTATGACAAAACACATAGGGCAGAGCTTCCAGTGTCAGTGCATTACGTCTGGTTCTGGTCTGTGGAGCGCATTGGCGTCCCAGACTTCCTGATTTTAAACGCCTAAACCCTTTCTGACACAATGCAAGTGCATTTCTGCATATTGTAATAAACGGTATTTTACGGAATTACACTATGGGGCCTGTGTACTGTATTGTTTCTGCATTCGAGGAAAACTGGAGAGACAGGAACCCGTTGGAGTAATCGAGGAAGTCCTGTACTTGAATAATGTGTACAGCCACATAGTGCTGTGAATGTTGGTTTACCCCTACTAAGTGGAGAATTTTTGGTGAGTGAGTTGGGGAAGGGGGAGCACGTGCGAAAAACCACCAACACATCACTGGATTTGAGAATCCAATTACTATTAAAATACGGACGTATTTTTTTTCAGCACGTCACTTTATTGACACTTATACTGTATTATAGCATGTCACTTTCTTTTACGAATGTTCAGGAAATATTGCAAGCACAGTCCCTTTATTGCACATTATGTGTCTGCTGTGGTGCTAGTTTAATGTTTACAGTGTTCAGTATTTAGATTGAAGGAATCAATACCACACATTTACCATAGGGTTGTTTACATACTATCTATAATAATTTTTCTCATTGCTAATTTGCACATCATCACGTTTGTCTTTAGCACATTAAGTTGAGGTGCATTTAAAAGAATACACACCACCAAAAACTAAGTAGCGCCATACCCAATTCCTTCACACTATTCATTGCCGACTACCACATTGGTGGTAGTTTTATTGGGGGCAGCAGCTTAAAGAGGAAGTAAACTTCCATCTTTAAGTTTTTTCACCTATAGGTAGTGTAAATATCTCCTAAACATGCACCGCTTAGGAGATATTTACTGTCCTAGCAGCCAGTTACGTCACTTGCACATGCGCTCTGAAGCAACAGCCGTCTGTGCTGTTTCTTCAGAGCAGCGTGCCGTGACTGGCGGCTCCTGCGCGCATGCACGGGAGTGACGTCATTGTGGCTCTGGCCAGTCACAGAGCTGGAGCCACGAACCCGGAACGAAAACCGGGTATAGATGGACGCACTTTTCCACTAGTGGTCTGGGGTTTGTGGTGTTTGTACTTGCCTTGAGCAACTGATGTTTATGGTCAACTTTATTCATAACAACCAGATGACAACTTGAATGGGGCTTTTCTGTCTTCTCTTACAAAAACACAACACTGCTTATTTCCCAGTGATATTATCTAAAACCTGTGCAGTGGGAAGCTTCCACTATTAACTCACTTTGTTACCCCAACATTTCATATTCCTGATATGAGACTGCTGTATCATGTACTTGTATGAGAAAGTCTCCTGTTCTCTATGTATTGCTTCCTTTTATGTGAAATCCCTGGTGTTCCTGCCAGTCCCTCTGCTTTCCTATTAAAAACTGACCACGCTATGCAGGAGAACACACCGCTATCTGCTCTCCTCCAGTGATCAGTCGTGACACGCCCCCACTGCACAGCCAATCACTGGGAAGCTGTGTGCTGCTGCTTCTCCTCTCCCAGCTCGTATGCAGCTGAGAACAGAGGGAATGTGATCACTTCTACAAATAGGAAAAAAAATTATATATATATATTGGCCATTGGCTGCCAACACTGATTGGATGCTGGTTTTCCTGTAGAACAGACAGCTGTAGACATGGGCTCCAAAGTTGGCTGGATCCTACTGAACCAACCGTTTTTGGCTGATTTTCAGTCCATGTGTACCTAGTTTTAGACAATGTTAAATGTCTGCATGTTCGAAAAATCCAGTGGTTTCAGTAATTTGTGTCACCAAGCAGGAACAAATAGGAGTTCTAACTTCACCTGATGAGACAAACAACTAGCATTTTCATTTAAGAGGTCATCAGTGAGAGCCTATCTTTTGTTTTTGTCTCGCAGTACTGAGAAAAGGACTGACTGTGACACCGGTAACATCAACTGTGTGCCGTGCTGGCCAAAACATAGTAATAAGATAAACTGCAATGAAAAGTGAATTGTTTGCAAATCTACTGTACAAAAATAATATAATATAACCACTTTTAACTGGTAGAAGAATGAAAGGTCCTGTTATACATGTTCCTGTCTTGCATGCATTGCAGACATTCAGATTTATCTTTTCATTGTTCTCATCTAACAAATGTTTATCTAAAGTAATTTTCAGCAAGGTTGTGTATTCTGCAGCCAAGACCAAGAGAGGGCGCTGTTGGCGAGGATCCCACATAACCAGCATTGAAGTGTCTCATTATTGCAGTTCATGAATCCTGACTAGATAAGTCACATTAACACATTGTCATTCCACAGACATCCTGATAAACACATACAACACCAGCAGAGATTTCTTCTATGTTAATTCAGGTTATTACACTGGGGAGATAGAAGATTTACTTTGGAGAGAGGGAAAAAATAGCTGTGTGATTTTTACTACAGAAAGTACATGCAGACAAATTAGTTTTGTAGAGCTTAAAAGTATAGAGAGATTTTCCTGAATGGATAGATTTGGATCACAAACGGACATTCACGGCATTCCATCATTTACATGGCACTAGGAGCCTGTCAGTAGTCTGGCTTAGTAAAAAGTATGTGGGATAGTTATAAAACCAGCGCAGACTAAAAAGTGGGCATCCAATGTGTTTTTTTTTTTTCTTTTTAATGTACACATTACTTTGTATGGCACACATTTTGCTGTTTATTAAGGGAGATAATTAGAAATCTGAATTTTTAGTATAGACCAGACATTCCCAACTAGGGTTCCACCAGAGGTTGCTAGGGGTTTCTTGAGCTGTGGCTAACATTCCCAACTAGGATTCCTCCAGAGGTTGCTAGGGGTTCCTTGAGCTGTGGCTGACCTTCCCAACTAGGGTTCCTCCAGAGGTTGCTAGGGGTTCCTTGAGCTGTGGCTGACCTGCCCAACTAGGGTTCCTCCAGAGGTTGCTAGGGGTTCCTTGAGCTGTGGCTGACCTTCCCAACTAGGGTTCCTCCAGAGGTTGCTAGGGGTTCCTTGAGCTGTGGCTGACCTTTCCAACTAGGGTTCCTCCAGAGGTTGCTAGGGGTTCCTTGAGCTGTGGCTGACCTTCCCAACTAGGGTTCCTCCAGAGGTTGCTAGGGGTTCCTTGAGCTGTGGCTGACTGACCTTCCAGCTGATGGTGCCTGCATAGTCCCAGGGCCAATGCCTCCTGATGACAATGATCTTTGTATCTGTTTGTAGGGGGGCATTCTTCCCACGACCATCAATTTTTATAGGACTTTTTACCCAGTGAGCCCTGATTTTTAGGTTCTTTTAGAAGGAATTTCCTGAGAATTGAAAATTATTTTATGTTCCTCTGGGGTAAAAAGGTTAAATTCTCAGTTTTTTTTTCTTTCGAACCAATGAGGTTTGTTATTATTTACAGTGACCATTCATTTTAACCACTTGAAGAACAGGCATTTTTCTGACACTATTTTTTCTTTTACTTTTCTTGGAACCTCCAAACATTATATATTTTTTAAAGCAGAGGCCATAGAGCATAAAATGGTGGGTGTTGCAATTTTTTTATGTCGCATAGTATTTGCACAGTGGTTTTTTAATTGCAATTTATTTTTTATTTTTTTTGACAAAATACACTTTAATAGATATCAATGTACAAAAACACAATATAATATCCAATTGTTTGGTAAAATATAAAAGATGATGTTACGCCAAGTAAATAGATACCAAACATGTCGCACTTTAAACTTGCACATCCCCGTGGAACGGCAGCAAACTACATAAAATTAATTCTCCATAGGTGATGCTTTTAAAACACATGTGTGATAACTGATTACATGCGACAGGGGGATGGGGCGCTTTAAAACTTCTTTTTTTTTTTTTTTTTTTTTTTACTGTACCTTTTTTACATTTTTTTTTTTAAAATCACTTTTATTGCTATCACAAGGAATATAAACATCCCTTGTGATAGCAGAAGGCAGTGACCGGCCCTCTTACTCTTAACTGAGACATCTGGGGTTTATTAGACCTCAGATGCCTCTTCTGCCTTTAAAGGATTCAGATCATACCAAGACCAGTTTGATATGATTTTTTTTTGTTAGAACAAGGAATGGTTTGTTTGCAACTGCAAAACCAGAAAAAAACAGGTGATGAAATACTTGTTTCTGGTTTCTTAGACCATAGTGATGATCGGGGCAGTTCAGGTCCCCAATCAGCTCTATGGTCAGCCAGCTGCAATCCCGGGATCCCCAGTGGGACAGTAGGGTCCGGGAAGGCTATGGTAGGGGACGGGAACCCTCTCTTGTTGCTAGTAAAAGCAATCCAGGGGCTATTTAGCCACTAGGATTGCTTTTACACAAAAGTGCGCCGACGGCTCTAAGAAAAGATACCAATCAGGAATACCAGCGGAAATCGGTTGAAAGGAATATTGTCTCAAAGAAAATAATGCTTAGATTTGCAGCTTGTTACTTTTTAGAACATATGTGGATGTTTTTGGCTACTTTTGGCTTAGCTTAAAGTGTAGAGTTTAAAATGTAAAGGTACCTACATTGTCAAGATGACAGTCACCAGGTCCTGCTTGTTATGTAGACACATGGTAGATAAACTTTTAACAAAAAGGAAAAACTGGCAAACTATACATCATCATTGGCAGACATAATAAAACTGTATAGGTAATGAAAGGTGGAGCTACTCCTTGTAAAGATGTTCGCACTTCCATGCCATCATTCCACTGCTGAATTTTGCTCAGGACTCCCCGATTTAGCTTTGAGGCTACAACCATTTGGATTCCTTTGGACACCACAGCTCACCTTCTAAAACTTGTTAGGGGGGCTGTGTTGCCTGGCCTCACACTGTAAGTCTGTGAAACCCATTAAAACCATTGATAGCCGAGGGCTCCAACCAGTGCTGACCTGTGCTGCTCTGTTCAAACACATGATCAGTTAGAGCAGGGGTAGGCAACCTTGGCCCTCCAGCTGTTTTGAAACTATGTGAAAGTCCCATGAGACATTGCAAGACCCTGACAATCACAGGCATGACTCTAGAGGCAGAAGCATGATGGGATTTGTAGTTTCACCACAGCTGGAGGTCTGAGGTTGCCTACCCCTGAGTTAGAGTTTCAAGAGCAATACCCCTGTTGATCATCAGCAAGTGTGTGTGTGGTGTGCGCTAAGGGTGGGGGAGGAAGTTATTCAATTTTTTTGTTTTCACTATTAACATTCCTCTTTTAAAGGGGTTTCTACTTTAAAAGAAAACAGATATTGCTTCATGCAAATGGGGGGGGGGACAAGATGGACCCATCTCTTATGCCCTGTACACACGATCAGATTTTCTGAAACAAATGTTGGATGTGAGCTTGTTGGCTGAAAGTCCGACCGTGTGTATGCTCCATTGAACATTTGTTGGCGGACTTTCCGCCAACAAATGTTGGCTAGCAGGTTCTCAAATTTTCTGCCAACAAAACTTTGTTGGAATTTCCAATTGTTTGTACAAAAGTTCACGCATGCTCGGAATCAAGCAGAAGGAGCCGCACTGGCTATTGAACTTCCTTTTTCTTGGCTCGTTGTACGTCTTGTACGTCACCACGTTCCCACATTCGTAATTGTTGGCCAACATTTAAGTGACCGTGTGTATGCAAGACAAGTTGGAGCCAACAACCTTCGAACAAAATTCCACGGGTTTGTTGTCGGAAAATCCGATCGTGTGTACGGGGCATTAGACTGGTCTACATGGATAATGTGCTCACCATTTTGTTTGCAATGCAAATGGGTTCTTGTATATGAGTGGCCTTAACTTTTGAAGAAAGCGAACAAGGATCCATTTTCTTAAAGGCCAGCTCTTCTCAAAGCTAATATTTTAGGCATGTTTAAGCCATGCTGCTTTCTTTTATATAGCTCTTTGGCCCTAGTGGTGGGATGTCCCCAATTCTATTTGGTAAAGTCAGCAGAAAAACCAAATGATGGTGTAATACTACCTCAATGGAACAGGGGATACCACCTGTTGAGGAGTAAAGTCAGCCATAGATAGGACAATTTTCTTTGTTTGCAGGAAAGAAAATCGATTTCCCCACTCAAAACAGTCAATATTGATTGGGTAATCCCTCCCGCAGAGCCATTGAGTTCTCCCGGCGGGAGGAGCTGTCCTCCAGGAGAACACAGTGATTACTGCTTGCGGCTATAATAGCTGCTAGTAATAATTGCATGTAAAATCTGACAGGTTGGTTGTACCCAAGTTGATTGGTCAACTTTGGTACATTCAGCCTGCCCATACATGGTTTGAATCTCAGCCAGTCTCTGCTGATCTGGCCAAGATTTGAATCCTCTTAACACCTTCATCACAACCATGTTCGAAAGGCTGGATAAGTGAACACATTAAGGGAAATAGACCTATTAGCAAATGATCCAGCCTTTTAATGTCCGAACTGAAAAGTCTGTTTTGGGTGGCATTAGACTTTGATGCCTAGTACCTCCCCTACAATATATACTAGTTTTCAATACAACACTATAATGTTCATAATGAAGATCTATCTATTACACGTCATATTAAATGCATGATATTTTCATAGGTATAAGTCTGGAATTTAATATGCTCTACACCATCCTGTCACCTCGACTTTCTAGACTTCACACTTGGCTATGTAAACTGCCAGCCACATCCTTCCATGTCAAGGCTCTGCCTTTATCCCGTTTTGTCTTTTACACGCCTGCTAGAACAGGTTTTCAAAGGAAAATAAACCTGGTCTAATACAGGATGGTTCACGATGAGGATATGTGCATGTCTCGGCACCTCTGCTGTGCTGCAAGTTATCAGCTTGAACAATGTATGGGATATATGATTTTGTAAGAAACACTCATTCATTGGATTACTTGCTCAGTTCCTCCCTGTCCCAAGCAGAGTTCCCTGCTTTGTATAGTCTTTTTTTATCTATCATTGAGGAGTTAACACTTCTTTAACATGTCTTTGTGTTCATCTAATCTCTGCTGTTTAACCTTTGACATCTCCCTTATTATCCACGTCTGCCACCTTTGCCAAATACCAAAAGCAGCTACATCACAGAAGACTTTAATCTCTGTCAGAGCACATTCTGCACCCAGCCTCCTGTCTTAATTCTTAAGTCACTAAAACTATATTTGGTAACCATGTACCAACAATTATATGTTGGTTCATTTACAGTCTTTACCATGTCTTATAACTTCATGTTCGGGATGTATTACCACCTTCTTTTTTTTTTTTTTGGATCTCGTTCTTACCTGAAATATCTTCCATTAATGATGCCATTGTCTCAGTAAAACCAGAAAGTAATGTGTAGTTGCAGTGGACAAGGTGGAGAGAAGGGGCTGTAGATGCTGCGATCTACCCTTGTCCAATGAGAACAGTTTGTAGCCACTAAAAATATACAACACGTTTTCTATATAGCTACTGTATAGAAAAAGATTTATTGGACTTCACTGGCAATGAGGGGCATACTCATTCATATAAAAAGTAATACTTTATTGCAAATACTTATATACATATGGCTACAAGCCTTTAAAAACAAGATATAGTGCATCATAAGCTGACATGTTCAACTGCTAAACTCAATGGCCACTACTAGATATTATAGGTTAGATTTTAGTTAGGGGTATCAGAGTAAAGAGTGCTGAATACAAATGCATGCCACACTTTTTCATATGTGTATTTGTAAAAAAAATTGAAAACCATTTATCATTTCCCTTCCACTTCACAATTATGCGCCACTTTGCGGTCTATCATATCAAATTCCAATAAAATACATTTTACATTTTTGGTTTTAACATGACAAAATGTGGAAAATTTCAAGGAGTATGAATACTTTTTCAAGGCATTGTATACAGTGCCTTGCAAAAGTATTCACCCCCCCCTTGGCATTTTTCAAGTTTTGTTGCCTCACAACCTGGAATTAACATGGATTGATTGAGGATTTGCATCATTTTAATTTACAGAACATGCCCACAACTTTGAAGATTATATATATATATATATATATATATATATATATATATATATATATATATATATATATATATATATATATATATATATATATATATATATATATATATATATATATAATTGTGAAGCAAACAACAAATAGGACAAAAAAACAGAAAAAGTCAATGTGCATAACTATTCACCCCCTAAAGTCAATACTTTGTAGAGCCACTTTTTGTGGCTATCACAGCTCCAAGTCGATTTGGATAAGTCTCTATGAGCTTGCCACATCTTACCACTGGGATTTTTGCCCATTCCTCCTTCCTAAACTGCTTCAGCTCCTTCAAGTTGGATGGTTTGCGCTTGTGAACAGAAATCTTTACTAAGTCTGACCACGGATTTTATATTGGATTGAGGTCTGGGCTTTGACTAGGCTATTCCAACACATTTACATGTTTCCCCTTAAACCACCGAAGTGGTGCTTTAGCAGTGTGTTTGGGGTCTTTGTCCTGCTGATCCTCAGGTGAACCTCAGTCCTAACCTCAAATCACACACAGAGTGCTACAGGTTTTGCTCTAGAATACCCCTGTATTTAGCTCCATCCATCTTTCTCTCAACTCTGACCAGTTTCCCAGTCCCGACTGCTGAAAAACATCCCCACAGCATGATGCTGCCACCACTGTGGGGATGGTGTTCTTTGGGTGATGTGTTGGGTTGGCGCCAGACAGCATTTTCTTTGATGGCCAAAAAGTTCAATTTTAGTCTCATCAGACCAGAGCACCTCCCTCCATACATTTTGGAAGTCTCCCACATGCCTTTTCGCAAACGCAAAACGTGCCATTTTGTTTTTTGCTGAAAGTAATGGCTTTCTTCTGGCCACTCTTCTATAAAGCCCAACTTTATCGAGCGTACGGCTTATTGTCGTCCTATGTACAGATACTCCAGTCTCTGCTGTGGAACTCTGCAGCTCCTCCAGGGTTACCTTAGGTCTCTGTGCTGTCTCTCTGATTAATGCCCTCCTTGCCCGGTCTGTGAGTTTTGGTGTGCAGCCATCTCTTGGCAGGTTTGCTGTTGTGCCATGTTCTTTCCATTTGGTTATGATAGATTTGATGGTGCTCCTAGGGATCATTAAAGATTTGGACATTTTTTTTATAACCTAACCCTGACTTGTACATCTCAACAAAGATTTCCCTTACTTGTTTGGAAAGTTCCTTGGTCTTCATGGCAATGTTTGGTTAGTTGTGCCTCTTGCTTAGGTGTTGCAGCCTCTGGGGCCTTTCAAAAAGGTTTGTATATGTAATGACCGGTCATGTGACACTTAGATTGCACACAGGTGGACATCATTTCACTAATTATGTGACTTCTAAAGGTAATTGGTTGCACCAGAGCTTTTTATGGGCTTCATAACAAAGGGGGTGAATACATACGCACATGCCAATTATCAGTTTTTTTTATTTCTGAAAAATAGTTTTATGTATATTTTCTAATTTTACTTCACCAACTTTAGACTTATGTGTTCTGATCCATCACCTATAATTCAGATTAAAAAAACATTGAACCAAAGGCCGTAATGTAACAAAATAGGTAAAAAGCCAAGTGGGGTGAATACTTTTGCAAGGCACTGTATGTGACATACTAATAATTGTACGCTGGCCCAATGTAAATCTGAAAAAGATTACTCCTGGAGTTCCTTTTGAAAACGAATAAAAATTCCTTCCTGCACGTGTTAAGCGATCCCATTTCTTTTATAATGTCTCCATATTTTTGCTTGATTCAGTCTGCTGTTACTGCCAGATTTAGGCCTCATTAGACATTTCTGGAGGAGGGCTGACAAAACTTCCAGGTCACTTCTGACATTCCAGAAGCATTGTCACTCTCTTCCTGCAGTATGGCTATGTCATTGCCCAGGCATTATCAGCATATAGAAAACATGGGACTTTGTCTGGACTCGAGCAGCAAGTGACTTGATCTACCCTGGTGTATACATCCCCAGCCATGGCCCAGGATGCAAACAGAGCTATAGCAGTCACATGACCACCAGTAATGCTGACCAAAATTGCACTAACATAATTTTTGTATTTACATACACCTTATTATCTCTCTTTGCTAGTTCAATGTGCTTTTTGCAAAATGTGAATATAGGAATACCTCCCCAGATGTAATACAAAGTCTGTGCAATACTACTTTAAAGGATAAGATAAGTTAAGATAAGATAAGTTCACCTTTGGGAACATGATCCCAATGCTGCAGCCGTTGCCCGCTACCCTCCCCTGCTGTGGCAGTAGTACAGGAAGAAGTTTCCTGTACTAGCTGTCCCTTTTTTTTAAATCAGCATGGCTGTGTGTGAGCTGTGTGTGTGAATGAACTACAAGCCCCGACATCCTTGGCTGCTGTCGGCTTGCAGTTCTCAATGAACTATCCACGGGGCTGTGGAGCTCATTGGTAGTTCATTGATTTCTTCCTGTCAGTGTATCTGCCTGCCTGTATGGGACATGCGGCACACAGATATACTGACGGATCTGAAGGAGACCTGCATGGCACCAGCAATCTGCTGATCACTGGTGTAATGCTTTACAGGCTCCCAAAAAAATTAAATAAATACCTGCAAAAAAAATGTGCATTTATTATTTTTTTTCTAAAAGGTGAACTTATCCTTTATTTACTGTGTCTAATCGGGCTGTGCACTTGTTGGTCAACTTTTTTAATGGCAATTTTAGAATGCCAGAAGTTATATGTTCTATATGAATACAGTGTCCATGGTACATTAAATCATCTGGTGCTCCCACTTTTTATCTGTCTTTTTTCAAATTAACATTTATACACACAATGTGTCGTCATATATCCCATTCTATCATCCTTGCCTGAAAAGAGAAATGATCTAAGCACAGTGGTTAAAGCGGGGGTCCACCTATCTATCCTTTTTTTTTTTTGGAGTTCATTCACAAACTTTTCTTCTCATGATTATCTACTCACATGTTCTGTGTAATAAGTCCGCCTGTGTCCGATTTCGTTGTAAAGAATAACTTATAAAATTCACTGAAGGCGGTTTACATCTTCATTGTGGGCATTTGAAGAGCACAAGCATGTATTTCCTGGATGTGGTGAATGCTGTGCTCCCAGCATTCACCGAGATGTTGTGATGACGCTGTTGCACAATGCATGCATCTAGGCAAGGAAGAGAATGCATAGAGATAATGTTCAAAATTTGGGTGGAACCCCGCTTTAAGTGGTTAGCACTTCTGCCTAGCAGCACTGGGGTCATTGGTTCGAATCCCAACCACGGCACTGCTTGCCTGGGGGTACTCTGGGTCGTTCCATACTCCAAAGACATGCTGGTAGGTTAATTGGCTCCTGTCTAAATTGGTCCTAGTATGTGTATGTATGTTTGTGAGTTGGGGACCTTGGATTGTAAGCTCCTTGAGGGCAGGGACTGATGTGAATGAACAATATACTGTATATGTAAAGCGCTGGGTAAATTGACAGTGCTATACAGTACCTGTATTTTAATAACAAGCCATTCCTCATGCATATTTTTGTTATTCTTCAGCAGAGGAAATTCTAATATAAAGAAATTGTTTAAATCTGTTGAATATAATTGTAAACAGCAGCTTATAGTGAATAAACTCCAAGGTAGAGCAGGCTGCAGCTTATTGAAGAACTACAAGTCCCAGGAATAGATTTTGCTGATCAGTTCTCCATCTGTGTTCTGCTCCCCACTGCGCTCTTCTCTGTATAATGCTGTGTCAGTGAGTACAAATTCCTGCCACACGACCACTCTCCCCCTTCTTCTCTGTTTGAGAAATCACAGACTTCTCCGCTGTCTAAAATATCTGCCTCCACGTCTGATACCACAAATGTGAGGGAGCAGCCAGGCAGCTATACAGATTGCTGTTTAGTCTTGTAATAAAGCTGTGGGCGTTACATGTATCTGCTGCTAATTACTAAGCCACCTATTCACCTCTCTGTGTTCTTGCTGAATCTCACCTACTTCTTTATTTCTGTTGCAGATATTATAAAAAGTTCACCATTCCAGACCTAGATCGATGTCACTTAGAACTGAATGAGAGCGCTCTAAGCTTTGCCCATGCAAACAACACTTTAATTATAACAGTAAGTACGGATTATGGTAACGAATATATACAAGTGTGTGTGTGTGTGTGTGTATAGATAGTGTAATATTGGGGTGTGTAGCTCAAGTGATAGATGCGTTTCCTTTGTGCAGTGAGTCCACGTCAGACAGGCGTTATGGTTAAGGGCTTGAAAGCCCGCGTTTTATTAAGTGAAAAACAAAAGCAAAAAGGTCCATTCAGGATTCGCACGCAGGGGTTTAACTTCATTTAGCACTCCGTCCCCCTTACACGGGCTGCAGTCTCCCACAGGGTAGACCACGTTTCAGACACAAGTCTATCTTCACACAGCCCCAGCAGTAGCAAGCTGCTCACACTCCACCTTCCTACCCCCCCCCCCCCCCCCCACTGCTCTCATTAGTCCCTCATTATATAAGCTGTGTGCACTGGGGCACACAACCTGCTGGCTATCCACGAGACCCGGACACAGGGTTGGAGATCCCATCCCACCCAAGTGTCTTAGGGATCTCCAAACTACAGAGTCCCATCCGGAACTAGCAAAACCTGGAGAAAGCTGCCAGAGCAGATTTCTCCTCTCAAAATAACTGCTCTGTAGCCTTGCAGTCACCTGACATGCAAACTGTGTCCTTTTTTGCTCCATTTCCACAGAGACTCTCACTATTTAAATGGATAGATGGATAATAGTGATAACTGTTTATGTCGTGTTTTATATGTTCTCAGATGTTCAGACAGGGCCTAGAACGACAATTCTGTGATTTGCCAATAGGGTCAAAGTGCTTGGGTAAATAATTGGGTTGGTATAAAAACAAAGGCTGTTTAGACTGAATCAGCCACGTGTTAATAAATTAGAAAATGCATTTCAGACTGTTCAGATTCTGCACATTGCTTTCTGTACAGTTATGAGCTGTTTTTTGGGCCAGTATATAAAAAATACAATAAGAATAGGACTTAAAGCGGAGTTCCACCCAAAAGTGGAACTTCTACTTTAAGGACTCCTGACCCCTGACTTGCCACATTTGGCATGTCCTATTTTTTTCTTGGGGGGGGGGGGGGGGGTTTATCTAGTTTTGACAGGTACCCAGCTCCCACTTCCGCTCGGAGCGCCGCGGCAACTTGAGCGGAAGCTCTCATCTCTCCCTCTCCTGCAATCTTCTGGGACACGCCACAGGTCGTAAAAGGTTGCCAGGGAATTCGGGATGCACAGTGCAACTCGCACCCGGCTGTGAAGCAGCAAGCTGTCACAGCCGGGTGCCCACACTTGCAATGCCGGCACCATGGAGAGGGAGAGAATGTGATCATGTCAGAACGTATAACAGCATTTAACAAAATGAGCAATTTTTTTGATTAGGGACCTAATGCCTAAGCATATTGTGTGTTTAGGATAGCATTTAGTAACTGCTGTCTCATCATATAGTATCAGAAACCAAAGGAAATCCTGGCAGTGGAAGAAGAGCTACAGGAGGAGCTCAAATCATTGAAGGCCAACTCGGAGGGTGATGTGGAGTGTAAGACTCAATGACCTGCAAATGAGCTGAATTCTAATTTATCTTATCGTTTTCTACAAAAAAATAAATAAATACCTATGTACCCAATATAATGAGTATGTGCCTATTTTTGTGTTTAAACGTATTGACACAATCAATAAAAATATTGAACAGGTTTACCAACATGTACAATGGAACAGTCATTCACTACTAAGTAGAATAAGTAGAACTTCTCAATCTCACTATATTATGTACTGTTTTTCTTTTTTTTTTTTTTTTTTTACACCCAAAAAAAAAAAAAAAAAAATAGAAATATTGTACCAACATTTTTTTACTGCAGTAAAAAACCCCTCTGTAAATACTGATCCCTTCAGTATGGAATATTATTGACCCACTTACAGTAAGCCGTGCTTGGGACTGAGTGGCCAATCGCTAGGCCCAAACACTGTGATGTAAGGAAGACCTTAACCCTGTGTAAGCTCTGACACCATCTGACACAAAGCTTACACGGGGTTTTGACTCTGGCAATGGATGAATGGAGTGATAGGGTGTTTCATGGAAAGCAAGTATCAGCGGATATGGGGGGGGGGGTTCTTTTAAAAGAACCTGTCACTTTTCTCCAAATGGGAATCTCCTTAACTTTTGTCAGAAAATACTTGGGAAGAAGCCCAAAATTTTGGATTGTAAAGTAACGTAAACATTTAATCTGCTTATATTTTGCCTTCCCTGCTTCTTCTTCTCTTCCCCCTCATCAAAATGTGATTATATCATCAGTTTCTTTGCTTTTCTATGCAATGCAGGCAAATCATGGCTGGTGGGAGGGGCCAGTAAGATGCTGTACTTGGCTCCCAAGCGACAGCACAGCACCCTGCCCCAGTACTCCTCCCGAATATCAAAATACCTTAATGGGTAGCTGTCATTCTGCAGGAGTTGGTCTTCTTAGGGAGGCTGTGTTTGCGTTCTGACTGCCCAAGGTTCTATATCTTGAATTGCTGCAGCTTCTAATGCAAACTGTGAGAAGCTCTAAGTGTGCGGTGAAATATTAAACCATTCAGTACAGGAGAGGAGCCTGTGCAAGACTAACGGTAAGCCCAGAGGTCAGCTTAAAGGTCCCATTCATTGTAGCAAAACACACAAACTGCAGTGCATTAAGGTGCCACTCTTATTAACCACTTCAATACAGGGCACTTAGACACTTTCCTGCCCAGACCAATTTTCAGCTTTCAGCGCTGTCGCAGTTTGAATGACAATTGCGCGGTCATACAACACTGTACCCAAACAATTTTTTTATCATTTTGTTCCCACAAATAGAGCTTTCTTTTGGTGGTATTTGATCACCTCTGCGGTTTTTATTTTTTGCTAAACAAATAAAAAAAGACCGAAAATTTTGAAAAAAAATACAAGTTTTGCTTTTGTTTCTGTTAAAAAAAAATTGTAAATAAGTAAGTTTTCTCTTTCACTGATGGGCACTGACAGGCACTGATACTGCGGCACCAATGAGCGGGCACTGACGATGGGCACTGATATGCGGCACTGATGAGCACTGGTAGGTGGCACTGATGGGTGGCACTGATAGGTGGCATTGATAGGCGGCACTGATGGGCACTGCTGGGCACTGATAGGGTGGCGCTGATAGGCGCCACTGATAAGGCGGCACTGACAGGCACTGATACGGCGGCACCAATGAGCGGGCACTGACTATGGGCACTGATATGCGGCACTAATGGGCACTGGTAGGCGGCACTGATGGGTGGCACTGGTTGGCACTGATGGGCGACACTGGGCAATGAAAGGCAGCACTGATAGGGTGGCGCTGATAGGCGGCACTGATAGGCGGCACTGATAGGCACTGATACGCGGCACTGATGGGCATCCCTGGTGGCACTGGCAGTGGTAGGCATTGAAGTGGGCACTGACTGGCAGCTGACTGGTCACAGATTGGCAGCTGCCTGGGCACACAGTGGCATTTCTCTGGTGGTCTAGGGGCATACCTGGTGGTCCAGTGTGGATCGCTTCCCTGGTGGTCTTGGGCGGCTTCCCTGGTGGTCCTGGGTAGGATCCGAAGGGGGGCTGTGCTGATAAACAATCAGCACAGACCCCCCTGTCAGGAGAGCAGCCGATTGGCTCTCCTCTACTCGCGTCTGTCAGACGCGAGGCAGGAAAAGCCGTTCACCGGCTCTTCCTATTTACATCGTGATCAGCCGTGATTGGACATGGCTGATCACCTGGTAAAGAGTCTCCGTCGGACACTCTTTCCCTAGATCGGTGTTGCAGGGTGTCAGACTGACACCCCGCAACAACGATCGCCGCGATGCGTGCCCCCGGGGGCGCGCAGCGGCTCGATATTACTGATCACGTCATATGACGTCCGATCAGGAATATCAAACCACTTTGCCGCCGTCATTCTGTAGTAGGGCGGGCAGCAAGTGGTTAAATTGAATCCCATTGCATTAGCACTGCAGCGTACCACATTGCACGATGCTATGAATGTCTATTTTTGGCAATGTTGTGGTACACTGGCAGGCCATTAAAAAAAAAAATGGGCTGCTAAAACACTTTGTGTGTTGTTAACACACTACAAAATTGTGAATGGACCTTTGATTGCATGTGATTCGCACAGCAATTGCACCACATTCCTATGCACATCACATGCGATGTCTGTACAGTCGATTTCAGCCATACATTTTGTATGGCTGAAATCGCATCCGCACCAAAATAGTGCAGGACCCTTTTTTTCTTCTCTGCACTTGAATCACATCGCATGGGTGTTGCAATTCATCTCTGGCAAAGAGGCGTATGGGTTTTTGTTTTTTTGTATTATACTTGCCTAGGTGGATGCAGCATCGGTCCCCCAGCGCCTCTAACACTGAAAACCGAGTGATCAAATTCCGCCGATTGCTTGGTTCTCACAGCTCCATGAGCAGAGAGCTGCTGACTGTCAGTCACAGCTCTCTGCATCTCCCCCTCCTCGTTCACTGGAGTGCTGGGCTGTGGAGGGGGCAGAGTGTCCGACTCGGGCTCTCTGCTCTGCCCCCCATGCTCACTGGAGCGCTGGACTGTGGAGGGGGCAGAGCGTCCGTCTCGGGCTCTCTGCTCTGCCCCCCATGCTCACTGGAGTGCTGGGCTGTGGAGGATGACGCCCATCGTGATGACGCCCGAGCCTGGACCAACTCTGTGATGTCCGCAGAGAGCGGACTTCTTCAGCCCACTGTCTGCTGAAAACTGATCACAGGAGGGCAAAATGAACTGCACCCCTGTGATCCATAGGAGAGGTACAGCCAAACGAGCTTTGGCTGTACTTCTCCTTTAAGATAACCTTGACTCCCGCAGCGAATCTTGTGCGTTTCTCGCATCGCAGTAGTGTGAACTGAGACTTAAGACTCATTCAGATGAGTGTACATAATTACTAAACTTAAAGCGAAGCTCCAGTCCTTTTTGTGTTTATTAAAAGTCAGCAGCTACAAAAAGTGTAGCTGCTGATTTTTAATAAACACACACTCTCCTTTCCAGGGTTGCAGTGATTTAGGCCTCATGTACACTGCTGCTGGTAAACGGATGTTTAGGAGCAGTTGGGTGTTTTTTTTTCAGCTGCCCCTGAACTCTCCTCCGTTATCTTATCAGTACATGTACACAGGGTCGTTTATAGCAGTTTCTAGGCAGTTAAGAAGCAATTTTTGGAAAGCAAAAAAATGCGTTCAGGACTGATGTTCAGAGGCATTTGAAATGCCAAACACCTGTAACAGCTTGTAAACGTGGTAACTCTTGTTTAGCCACATTTTGTTTACAGGCGTTTTAAATTTTTGACTGTTTGAAAAAGAAAACACTTCTCAGCGCAAACGTGGCATGTAAACGCAGCAAAACGGACGTTTTTAAACATCGATTACTATCTGTCAAGTTACATCGTTCAGGAGAGGTTGTAAAACGTCCCGTGTACATTAAAGTGGATGTAAACCCAATGTCATCCTTTCTAAACTCCTGCCATAGGGGTTATCTATAAGGATATACATGCCTCCTGCATGTATCTTTACCTGTCAAATGTCTCCCCTCTGTCTGTTATGAGAGCCAAAAAACTGCAGATTCTGTGGGCGGGTCTGTTGTCTGGAGCTCGGTGGGTGGAGTCGTGATGTCAGTAGACTCCCCGCCCACCTCTACACTCCCCTTGTCAATATGCATTTTCTTCTGTGTATTTCTTACACTGAACTTCTGCTATGATCTCTAACATCCAGCGAAAAGACAGGAAAGTAACCACATGACTTTAGCATGCCAAATCATGCTGAGGTGTGGAACAGCCAATCCTTGCAGAGCTGCTGAAGTAAGGAGTGGGGGTGGGAATTAAAAAACAATGCATGTCTTATACTGGCCATACACTATACGAAAAATCGGCCGAAAAATCGTTCATATAGACACTTCGTTCGTTTTTAGGCAAGTTAATGGGCACAAATCGATAATCGTTTGTGACGTTTTTGTGGAAAAAAAACGAACGGGAAGTTTGGATAATTTCTGCCGAACGTACGATAAATTGCAAGGTTAATGTGTTTCCCATCCGAACTGTCTGCACTAGGTATATGTAAAAAAAACGAACAAAAAATTATTTATTCATGTCCACTGAACAATTTATCGGTCATTACATGATGGCACGATCGTTTGCGGTCACGGTCGAACGTTCGTTTTTCGAAAATGTGTTCGGCCGATTTTTCGTATAGTGTATGGCCAGCATTGGGCTAGTGCACGAGATGTAAATCACCTGTCACTCACAGCAAGGGGAAGGATTTGACAAAGTTGTTCTCTGTTTGTCAAGATTTATCTCACTGAACAATAAAAGAGCATTGCTCAGAGATGGATTAACTTTGTGGCAAGACTGGGCTCAAATGATAGGAAATCTTATACTCTACATTATGACATCAAAAAAAAAAAAACTTTGGTGATCAAAGCGGAAGTGGGAACGGGTACCTGTCGAAAACAAAAAAAAATTACATAGCAAATGTGGCAGGGGAGGGGGGGGGGGTAGATTAGTGCGTAAAGCAGGACTTCACCTGGTGGAGCTCCGCTTTAAATTCAGGATCTTGCTGTCAAAAGCTGGCTGCAAAATTCTGCATTTATGAATGTATGCATGTAACATTTGTTACATACTTGCAACATTAATGCACCCTATTGGCCACCAGTGCTGCTCAGGGCTGACATGTCAATATCAACAATGAGTAGCCAGCTCATGCACCACGGATTACACACTATTGATGCTGACATGTCAGTCCTGAATGAGTCATTTATAGAGCAGCAGTGCATGCGCAAAATGGCTTAGGCCTGCAGTCATTCAGAATTGGAGGAGGTCATTCTGGATATGCGCCACTAGCACATGAATGATTCATTCGGGGCCAATATGTCAACATCAGTAGTTTGTAATTGGCAGCGCTGGCTACACATTGCTAATGTTGGCCCTAAGCAGTGGCCAATAGGGTGCAATAACGCTGTACACATAAACATTAGCACAAGTGTTTACATGCGTACAGTGTAAATAATGCTGAGAATTACAGCCCTAGGTGCAGCTGTCGGAATGGGCCCATAGATTTATACACTGTTGCATACAAAACTAGATGCTGTATGCGGTGTTAACGCCCGTGTGAATGAGCCATAAAGAACCCTGTGCTAATTAAAAGCAGAAGCTATCATTGCTGACCACGTTCTGCAATCTGTCACCTGTCACTACTTTTAGTACTAACTGACCTGAAACAAGCATACAGCAAGTAAAGCCTCTCTCATTTGCGTGCTTGTTTCAGGTCAGTGACAGCATGTTTAAGTTAGTTGATCAGCATGACAAACGGCCAGCTAGCATTTTCAGGATTTGGCCGCCTCCATATTTTCTCGGTACAGGTTTCCTGTAAAGTTTTCTGAGCACAATTGCTTTGGTCATGATGCTTATAAAACCCTGGACATGAGAGGGTTAAACATAGAGGCCGAGTATCATTCTGTGTTTAATAGATGCGAGGCACTGCTAAAAGGTGGTGGGCTGTGGGATGGTTTTATGGGACTGGATTAAGTATTTGTAGAGCCTCTGCCAAAAAAAGAAAAAAAACGATTAACCACTCACAATTTCAATAAGAAATGGGCTGCAGATTATGGTAACATTTTACAGACCAACATTAAAGGCTGCGGTAGATTAATGATGATCCGCCGACATGTAGAATGCAAGACAAATGTTTTGGAACACCACTTTAGATGACTCACCAGAATTTGCTATTTTGTCTAGAAACATATATGACACAAATATAACAAAGTAAAAATATAAGCCGTTATCTATGAAGTTAGCAGAAGCTATACTGGTGAGCTGGGTGCCCTGGTGTAAGGAGAAAGAGACTGCGGGGTGACTGATGATCTGCAGCAAAGACTCCTCACCTCTCATACTTCTCGTTAGGCCTTGTGTACACTGCCACTGGTAAACGGGCGTTTAGCCCGCGTTCACACTGAGCTGTGGGAATTAAGCCATACATGTCAGTCCCGATTTCGGCCGTGATTTCAGAGACACCTGTGTGGGTTTCTGCATGTAAATGTAAATTGCAGCCCGAAATCACACAAAGTAGTACAGGAACTACTTTTTGAAATCGGTGTGGCGCCGCAAATGCAGCGTCACACCGATTAGGATGGGGCCATTGCTGCCGATTTGACATGTCATATCGTACCAATGTGAACCAGGGCTTAGGAGCAGTTGGGCTTTTTTTTTTTCAGCTGCCCCTGAACTCTCCTCTGTTATCTTATCAGTACATGTACACAGGGTCGTTTATAGTCATTTCTAGGCAGTTGAGTTTAGAAGATTTTTTTTTTTTTGGAAAGCAAAATAATGCGTCCAGGATGGATGTTCAGAGGCATTTAAAAAAGCTAAATGCCTGTAACAGCTTGTAAAGGCGGTAACTCACGTTTAACCGCGTTTCGTTTATAGGTGTTTTTTTTTTTTTTTTTCTGGAGATACATTTCTGACCATTTACAGTGTAAAAAACGCTTCTAAATGTAAACTGGGCACAACGGATGTTTTTTAAATGTCGTTTACTAGTTGTCAAGTTCCATCGTTCAGGAGAGGTTTTAAAATGTCCCATGTACATGAAGCCTTAGGAGTACTTTCACACTGGGACAGGGGGGCGTTAGCGGTAAAGCGGCACTTATTTGAGTGGCACTTTACCGCTGTAATAGCAGAGCTTTTCGGCCCCGCTAGAGGCAGAATAAAGGGCTAATAGCGTCCACAAAGTGCTGCAGGCGCTTCGGCACCGATGCCCATTAATTTCAATGGCGGGGCAGTGGAGGTGCGGTGTATTCACCACTCCTCCACCGCCCGAAAGATGCTGCTTGCAGGACTTTTTCTAACATCTTGCAAGCGGACCGCTCCAGTGTGAAAGCACTCGGGCTCTCACTGGGGCTGCAAGGGAGGCATTTTTCAGGCGCTATTTTTTAGCCCAAAAGCGCCTGAAAAACACCCCAGTGTGAAAAGGGTCTAAACTGTAAGGGCTCTCTTCCTTAGCTTATGTATGTTTGACTGTTATGATTGAGCCACTGCATATCTTACCTTTAGAGAACTACAGAAATACTAAACAGAAGGTGTTTAGGCACATGCCAGTGATAGCCTAGACCAGTGATGGCAAACCTTGGCACCCCAGATGTTTTGGAATTACATTTCCCATGATGCTCAACTACACTGCAGAGTGCATGAGAATCATGGGAAATGTAGTTCAAAAACATTTGGGGTGCCAAGGTTCTCCATCACTGGCCTAGACACAGATTATAAATAAAAGCATTGCAAAGTTTGCTGTCACTCTAATGAGCATACAGAAACTACCCGGATCTTCTGCTTCACTGACCTGTCCACCATACTCTGAGCTATCTGTACTTCATGATAGAAATATGTTTCTACCCCATTTATGGAAAATGGCCTCTAGGTAATTTTTACATTTAAAGTGATAGTCTCTTTTTTTGTATTTAAAAATTACACACATATATTACTAGCCGCCAGGAGGCTTATTCCATTGTCCTGGTTATCCAATACACCTTCATGGTCCAGATTTCTACATTTGGTGGCTGAGATTCGGACAATGGAGTTTTTGACGGCCTCGGTACATGACTGCATCCACCAATTTAATAAAATATGGGAATTGTGGGACCTTTCGGAATTCGGATCCCCCATGCCACCAAACATGCCCTAATCTTACACGGATTTTACACTGCTTGTGTATATGGCCTAGATTGACCTTAAGGTTCTAGACTCTTACCCATATGCCTAGTTTCTGTGAACACTTTTCTTTTTACTTATACTTGTTACTTTCCATTTTGCTTTCCCTTTTTACTATGACCGTTTATAATGCACTTATATTGATAGTGTAATGTACGTTTTGTTACAATTTTGTACTTGTTCTTTGATATACCAATAAAAATACAATTTTGAAAAAATTGAAAAATTACACACAGCAGGTGAGTATAACACCTTTGTTATGGTTTTGAACAGAGCAGCCCAGATCCTCCTCTTCTTGGGTCCCCTGCCAGCACTCCTGGCCACTCCCTCCTGTGGAGTGCCCCCACAGCAAGCAGCTTGCTATGGGGGCACCCAAGCCGCTATTATTAGCTGAGCTCTGCCCCTTCTCTCCTCATTGGCTCACTGACTTTGACAGCAACAGGAGCCAATGTCGCCCGCTTCTGTGTCTCAGCCAATCCGGAGGGATAGTCCCGGACAGTAGAGTCTCTTGTGCATCATCGCTGGATTGAGATGGCCTCAGGTAAATAGGAGAGGGGCTGCTGTGCCCAGAAGGCCTTTTTTTTATCCTAATGCATAGCATGCATTAAGATACAAAACCTTCTGCCTTTAGAACCACTTTAAAGTGGTACCAAATCCATAAAAGAAAAATCAGTCTGAATATGCAGTAAAGCATGTTTGTTATACTTACTGTGGAACCTAAGGGGTTAATTCTGCGCTTTGTTTAAAAAGGCTGTTTGATCCTGTCTTCTCTGATCCTCTTCTCCATCTTCTGACTCCTAATATATTTCTGATAAAACCGTGTTTATGGAGTCAGGCTGCACATGCTCTGTTTGGTGTGTATTGTTAGAGAGGTTTTTTTTTCCTTGGGAGGATGCATGTGATCAGCACAGGGCCAATCGGCACTCTCCAGACAGGGGGGCAGGAGTCTTGCAGTCTCATAGGAAAATCAGAAAACTCCTCCTACAAGCATTAACCAGTGCTTGGCTGGACACTGATAGAAGTCACAAGACTGCTATATACTGCTGATGAGGAAAGGCATTTAGCAGTTTGGAGTGAGGGGAAAAAAGTATTTGATCCCCTGCTGATTTTGTACGTTTGCCCACTGACAAAGAAATTATCAGTCTATAATTTTAATGGTAGGTTTATTTTAACAGTGAGAGACAGAATAACAGAAAAACACATTTCACACGTAGTAAAAAGTAAAAGTAGCATATTTACTAAAATAATTGCATTTCCATGTTCTGTGTACTGTGGGAGACCAGATATAGTGAATGCAGGTCCTGGGTTTAGTAATACTTTAACTCCCCAAAATGTATTTGAATCCAAGAACAAAAATGTATATTACAGCTTACCAACACTAAAATGTGATATCTGAATTTGTTTTTTTTCTTCCAGGGCCAGGGTTTTTTTTCTTTTAATTCCACTTGGTGATCCTGCCAGTAATATACTTAATGTTCTAGGGCAGGGTTGTCAAACTCAATTCCATTGCAGGCCACATCAGCATTATCTTTGCCCTCAAAGGGCCTCTACATTTGATTATTACTGGTTTTAGTAATAACTTAAGACTTAGGCTGGGTTCACACATATGTGAATTGAATGTGGGTGATTCGCACCTGAACCGATTAACAGGGATGCACCAGACCCCAGGCATGAACCCGCGTCCGCATATGTGTGAACCCAGCCTTAAGATGTGAAGGACCAGGTGCAAACCATCTGAAAAAGAGGGTTGCACACTGCTGGTATCATCCCCAGAAACTTTATTAGAGACTGCTCAGACAGAATATGGTTCTGGCTGAGCAGTCTTCAATAAAAAGTCTTGTGGGTGATACCCAGCAGTGTGCAACCCACCTTTTTATCTGGCATTCAATTGTATTATTCTCATAATAATTATAAGCAGATGCTCAGGGCACCCCACCTCCCCTTACATCAGATGTCAAAAGGCTGCCCCCCCATCAGAAGTCAAGAGGCCTCCACCCTCCCTTACATCACAATGTCCCCCTCATGTGCTGCTGCCAGGAAGAAGCTGGGGGGGGGGGGGGGGGGGGGAGGTGAGAAGCAGAAAGTGCAGGGTCTGGAGGAGGACCAGAGGAAGGCTGGAGTCAGCTGCCAGAGTCTGCTGAAATCTGAGGCCGGGGAGGCAGAGACGGGGTGCTGCGGTTGCACAAAGAGGTGCAGGATCTGTAGGAGGCATTTTGTCCTCTTCTCTTCTGCCGACTGCTGAGAAAGGTTGGAGGGGGGGGTGCAGAGACGAGCCTCTCCTTGGCTGCACGGAGAAGCACAGGATCTGACTGAGGAGTTCTGTCCTCCCACTCTGCTGCTGACTGCTGTGACAATGTGACAAGGTGGCGATGGACATGAGGGGGGGCTCTGCTGCAGGAGAGGTGCGAGGACCACATGAAATAGTTGTACTGAAGTCGATCGATGGATCAACTTTAGTACAACCAGACTACCCATACATGGATCTAAATCTGAATCAGACGAATTTTGATTCATGTATGGCCAGCTTAACTCATTGTGAACAATACACTCTTCATGTGGCAGATCTCTTATCTCAAAAGTTGGTAATAGAGAGATGTAATTGCTGTGGGCCATTGAAAGCTCCCTTTAGTTATCATATACTGTATATTTAATATAACTATACAGTAAATGAATGAGAAGTAAGCTAGTAAAATCATCAACATCAAATAGGTTTCTAAGGTAAACATTGTAATAATAACTCAAACCATGTTCAGGTATTCTTACCTGTCACTCAACTTATGATTTTCTGTCAACAGCAGCTCACCTTCTCCGATTTTGGAGCCAAGGCTTGAACAAATGCTGTTTTACCGTCCAGTAATGGTACCTGGCCTGTGAGCTGATGGTTGTGCATCTCTAAAATCAGCAAAATTTGGTCTCGTGTGCAATCAGCACAAAAAAAAAAACATTAGCATATATTCCCCAATTAGAAGCAGCAGAGCACTTCACTATTACAGTTCCCAGGCACACTCTATTCGGCTTGCTCCAAAGGAACCTATCAGGAGGTGGATAGGCATACCTCTCCAACTGCTGATTTTTATTAATGGATTACTTTATTGATGTCATCAGGGGATGCGATCTAGGAACTGGAAAAGTTCATCAAGGACAAGTGATGTCCTTGAGGATGCCCTGAAGGAGGGGCGAAACGCGTTGATGCACTTCCGGTCTCCCGAACCACTGACATCACTTCCTTCCTCCGTGGGAAGGCACGCTGAACAGTGGTGCACCTGGAGCTTCATGCTAATGCCTGTTGTGTTTTGGTCTCTTGTAAGTAGCACCTAGCCAACGCAATATTTACCCTACCTTACAGTACTTCACTATCGGTTCCTTCTTTTTTCCCCACATGATTACGATCGAGCAACTTTGAATAGTTATGGAAGTCAGCAGTCAGAGGCTCTACAGAGAAACCGTTTTGTCTCCTAATTCATCCTATTGGATCCAAGCCTTTTTGACCTTAGATTGCAAAGCTGTGGGTCCTTGCCATTTGGTGAGTGGGGTCACAACAGGGCAGTGTGGCACATGGCACCATTTAATTGTGGAGCACCAATAACAAATATTGAAGCACCCATGCACTTTTTGAGCACTTTTCACTTTATAGAGTCATTTGTGCAAATTATGTATATTATGGTTTACTAATTGTATTGATTCACTTTTTCGCAAAGCGCTGTTCATATTGTTTTCCCATATTTTAGGGTCTAGTACCTTTGCAATAGCTGCTGCCAAAAATGATTAATTTTCTTTTTCTTTCACTTTTCAGACAATTGCCTTAAAGTGGAGTTCCACCCAAAAGTGGAACTTCCACTCATCAGATTCCTCCCCCCCTCCGGTGACACAGTTGGCACCTTTCAGGGGGGAGGGGGGTACAGATACCTGTATATTACAGGTATCTGTACCCACTCCCGGCATAGATAGCCGCAGAATCTGCGGTTATTTACGCCACTTCCTGCTCCCTCCCCGCTGCCTGCTGGGAAACACATGGGTCCATCAGACCAAGAGACAGCAGGGACAGCAGGGACCATCCATATTGCGCTGCGTGACTCGTGCATGCGCAGTAGGGAACCGGGAAGTGAAGCCGCACAGCTTCACTTCCTGATTCCCTTACCGAAGATGGAGGCGGCAGCACCCGAGGACGGAGAGACGGTTCGGCCTCGGGCGCCGACATCGTGGGCGCCCTGGACAGGTAAGTGTCCATGTTTTAAAAGTCAGAAGCTGCAGTATTTGTAGCTGCTGACTTTAAAAAAAAAAATTTTCGGCGGCGCTCCGCTTTAAGGTTTTTTGTTGCACTATATCCTACGAGCGCAGTTTATTCCCATCTGTAGATACCTAATAATGCAGAAGAGGATCTTCAGTTTAATAGGGTAAAGCACAGCTTATGGTATCTGCTCTTAAGCCTCGTACACACGATCGGATTGTTGGCTAACAGCGTCAGATTTTTGTCCGAAGGGCATGTACTAGGAACTTGTCTTGCATACTAACGGCACACAATTGTCGGCCAACAAACACAAACGTAGTGACATACTACGTGCAATTTCAGCTCTTGGGCGCCACCCTTTGGGCACCTACTGCTAATGTCGTGTTTGGTGAGCATTGATTCCAAGCATGCGTGTTTGTACTTTCAATTTTGGTGTGACGGACTTGTGTATACACAATAGGAAAATCTGACAACAGACCATTGTCCACCGAAAATAAGAGAATATGAAAACACTGCGCTCTAATAGCTAAAATAAAATATATGTGAGCCAGCAGCTGCATACATTGTGACAAACAGTAACTGGTAACTGGGAAAAAATGCAGCGCTAAGAAATATTGGGAAGTTAGGGTGTAGTGAAACAATTAAGTAAGAGATGCTGTACTGAACAGTAAAGCATATGTGCAAAAACCATAAGTGAAGTGAAGTGAAATGAACAAACACAGTATAAAGTGTCCACATATGGTAAATGGATGATTCCAAACTCAAATTAATAAGAGGAACTGGTATGGACCAAAAAATGATGTGAGACTGGAAATTAAAGTCAATGGTGCACGGTGTGGATCTGTGACTGTGAGTCAACAACGGGGTACAGAACTTCCGTAGCTGTAAACCAACATCTCGATATGGGGCATCAGAATGAAAACATCAGGAAGTAAGATAAGATGGGTACTCTTACCAGATGACATGGACTCCACTGTCGAATGACATGGAGTCAATGGTGCATGGAGCCAAACCTAGGCTGGAAAACTATATCCGGAACGGTGGAACCTCTGTCTCACTTCTCGACTTCTCTGGTGGGGTGAAGAAACATCAGGAAGGGCCGCCAACTGGATATCAGCCAATAGACCTCAAGGATGTGTTCCAAGGAGAAGCCGGGGACAGATTTGATCCAGACCCTGTGATGGAAGTAGGGCTACTGGAAGGCAGTTTCTTGCATCGGGATAATATGCAAATAAAAAATAAAAAGCTTCTGCATAGTGCAGGTAAACCAGGGATTTTTATTTCTAAAAATACCATACAAAAAATGGATAAAAGTGATCACAATTGAAATAAAATCTAAGCAGCGTAAGGAAGGGGAGATCGCCCTAAATATACCGAAAATTTACTACATTTGTTGGCCGAAACTTGGACAACAATTGTCTGAAGGAGCGTACTAACGGTCGTATTTTAGGCAAACAGTCTGTCATCACACAATTCCCTGCCAAAAATCCGATTGTGTGTACGAGGCTGGCTTTAGGCAGGATTTCTAGTGCTAAACATTTAAATGGCTGACACGTTTGCACTGAAGTACCCATAGATGTGATAAGAGAAACAGAGTGGACCATTGTTTTGTAAGTAGTGTATGTCCCACAAATTACCTATGAGGATGGTCACAAGCTGTGCACGCTATAAATGCTATTGACAGTTGATTTCCTACCCATTTACACTAGATTTTTTTTTCCATGAAGGCTCAGATCAATAGTGTAAGGCTATAGAACAAATGTGCATGAATGAGCTTATTATCACTTGAAGAGATTTTTAACATGTCTGAAAACTTCTCCAACCAAGTGATTAGCAATCCGTTTCCCCAAAGGGAAGCAATCCTTCCAAAGTCAGTTGCAGTGTTTACATGATGCAAGGTGATTGTGACACGGATCTATAGATCTCTTATAGAAACCATGTGTGATCTGCTCTTGATCTTGCTCTTTTTATACATAAATTATTTACCATAGTATAAAAAACCTCTAGGATTTAACATAGGAAAATATCGGAAGGGAGTTGGCTTTATTTGCAGTTTCCCCATTGCTCAACTTTAAAGAATAGCTAAAGGAAGCATTTATATCTATTTATTTTTTTTTTTTACCAATACCAATATCTGTTCCCTTTTATGACCTACATGCCTTTCTTTGATTTCCATTCAGGGCTGCCCCACTATATTCTTTCTTTTTTACATGTCCAAAAAAAAAACCCTCTAGTGAGCAGTAGACCATTAAGCAATGCTTCTACATTCACAGGGAACAGAATCCTCCTCAGATATCTTGATGGAAAGTCTGATTGACAAATGACGGGATCGATGACCAACCCTGGACTCAAGGGACACAAAGGTTTTAGTCTAAACCACAGTTTTAGCTTACACAATGGCAACGCGCTGGTCCTAATGCATTAAACACCTTGGAAAAAAACACAAAAATATTGGAATGGAGTTGGCTTATTTGTATTTTCTTTTTCCTTACAAATGTTTATGTTGCCCCAAAGCAGAGAAACCAGGCAGCTAAACACAGGCAGTTTTAGGAGTCACGTTACACCACTCTCGGTTGAGATAAAGGTGGAACTTTTTTCCTTTTTTTTTTTAAGTTAGGCAAACTGTCTTTATTCAAAGGTGATCTGATTAGCTTCTGTTTCAGGTGACTGCTTGCTCCTATACTGCTGACCTTTCTGACAAAGCATACAACCTTACATGATGGATCTCAAGCTCTACACAATTTGGCCCTGTCAATGGTATCCTGTTTTTTGGAAAAGCTTGTCTCTAGATTTGTTTAAATTTCACCCACATTGACAAGCAGACGATGAGATATTATTGATTAGATACGGTCTACAAAAGAACAGGTAGAGGGCGAATGGTATTAGTATCTCTTGAAAATAAATATGTTTTAAAAACATATAAAAGAAAACTATTTGATATATATTCCCTACAGTAAAAAATTGTAAGGCTTTCAATGAGAGTTGAATGGGGGGAGAGGTAAGGACAATGTGTAATTACTTAAAGTGGTTCTAAAGGCAGAAAGTTTTTTACCTTAATACATTCTATGCATTATGGTAAAAAAACCTGTGCGCAGCAGCCCCCCAATACTTACTTGAGCCCCATCTTGGCTCTCCAGGGACTCTCACTTCTTATTGGCTGAGGCTGTTGTCAATCATAGCCAGTGAGCCAATCAGGAGTGGGAGGGGGGTAGGGCTGAGCCACAGCTGTGTGTGTGAATGGGGCACTTGGCAAGAGGGAGGGACCAAGAGCTCCAGAAGAGGAGGATGGGGGCTGTTCTGTGGAAAACAATTGCACAGAGCAGGTAAGTATAACATGTTTGTTATGCAAAAAATACTTTACAATCACTTTAAAGACCTATACTGAACTTTACTAAAGGCAAATACTTTGCAAGGGAATTTTCCCCAGAGCCTAGTGAATGTGGATGAAGTTTCACTTTGAAAAGAATGCCCAATCACATGCAAGGAAAGAAAAACAAAACCAGAAACTTTGCTTGCACATGATTGGATGATGGAAGTCATCAGAGCTTTACCTCATTCACTAATTTCTGGGGTCCAATTTAGAACAATCGCCTTCCTAGCATAATAAAACAAGAGCCAAAGGAAATGTTTGGACACCAAGGAGACATTTATGTCTTCAAATACTCCAAGGAGGCACCACTTAGGACCGCACACGTTGGGGCAAATTGAAGGTTGAATTTCCTTGCAATATTAACATCCTATTTGCTGTTAGTAAATCAACCCCAGAGTCTCTGGCCAGCTCCATCCCATGCCTCCTCTAAGTATTTAAACTATAGATGTTTTTAGTGTAGAATTTATCTGTAACTTTTCCCATCAACCCACTTATGCAGAGAAGGTTGGCTTAAGAGGTCAGGAGTTGCATCCAAAGCTAACCTTCCATGCAAACCTAGCCTCACTGCTGCCTCTGGAGCACTTGGAATCCCACAAGAATACATTCCTTCAATAGACTGGACACATTCTCGTGTGATTTGGAGTGGCCAGCTATCACAGCAGGCAGTGGTGAGGCATGGTGATGTCACCTGCTCCTTTCAAAAGCACTGTAAACTGGTACCAAGGTAAGTATTTTTAAATCTTTGTTTTTTAAAATCCTTATCTTTAAAGTTTTTTTTCAACCTTCGATTTGCCCAATGTGTGCTGTCCTAAGTAGTGCCTTCTTGGAGTATTTAAAGACATAGATGTCTCCTTGGTGTCCAAACATTTCCTTCAGCACTTGGTTTTTTTTACGCTAGGAAGGTGATTGTTCTAAATTGGACCCAAACTGCAGTATTACCTATAAGTTTATGGAAAAAAATGATCACACAAACAATACCGCTTTACAAACTCACGTATGAGGCTAGGGGATGTCCGAGAACGTTTTACAAGATCTGGGGCCCTTGGCTGGATACCAACGATTCCATGCTCTCAATGAGTCCCTGCTGTGTTTTATTAATCTTTTTAGCATAACAGTATTAAGGTATTTTGCCATTTTCTTTGTCCTCTCAGTGTTCAGGGGAATTGCAATCACAGGTTTGGTAAAGTAATTCTTTTCCCAGGGTTGTATTTTATTCTTTTTTAGTTATTGTTTTGTTTGAAGCTATAAACTGTATATGTCTACATATACAATCATTTGGGCCTATTGGCTGGTTGTAGAGTTATTCTTGAATCTTATTGTGCATATCATTTTTTGTGTTGACCAATACCTGTGTTTACTTATGCATAATGTGATGGCCTTTTTTTCTGAATGTATGTTTATCTGCAATTTATCTTCCTTTCTTTATGGAAGGTCTGCTTTAAAGAGACAGTTACTTGGCCTTGAATAGGTAAAATGAGTGTCTCCTTAAATCAGTAAAATTGTGACACAGAGGTAGGTGAACTAAACACAAGTCAACCATCTCATCACTATTAGGCTATAAGGTGAACTAGGAAAGAAATAATTTTAGTTCCCACACTTTGGCACTACTTTTTAAATGCATTTTTGCATAGACAACACCCCTATGGACTTTATGTTTAAAGTTCTCCACAAAATACCTTGCAGTTTTTTGTCACAATCCATAAATTTATGTAGGTGTGAACCAAAAAATGAAAAATCTTATGGTGCTGGTTTTGCTTGTAACATTATTTCTATTCATTTTAGCAACACAAAAATATCTCTCAAACTGACATTTAGACATGTGCGTAACATTCGAGACAGGTATTGGTGCATTAGTATACTCCAGGGTGAATGTAGACCATGAAATATGGCAAAGTTGTAGAAAATATGCTTCAACTTTGCAGATTGGCACCAAGCAAAATTAACCATACACATTGTAAACCTATTAAAACTGAGATGTTGTATTCATCAAAATTTTCAGTAAGCACTGTGTATTCAAAGAAAGCACACTTTGCCACAAGTTGGCTGAAATGACTCAAAATGCAACCCCATCCCCCTTAACCACTTGCCATCCGATCCCATTCTGGCACACCGCTCCTACATGTAAAAATCATATTTTTTTGCTAGAAAATTACTCAGAACCCCAAAAATTATATATATTTCTTTATCGTACATCATGGGACACAGAGCCTTAAGTAATTACTTAATGGGTTATGGGCCACCCTCAGGTGTTGACACTGGTATACCCAGTACAGGAAGTTGACTCCCCTATATAAATCCTCCTCCTTCCAGAAGTACATCAGTTTTCTTTGCCAGTGTCTAAAGTGTTGGTCACGAGTGAAGAGGAGCTCCAGGAGGGATCCATGATGGATTTAAAAAACCTCCACAACCATCCATGCCACTGCGGCCACAGGATGGTACCCGAGCCAAGAATGAGGTTTTGCCTGTAACGCTTCTCTTTGAGGGCTGGACTCTAGGAACCAGGACTCTCTTTGGTCTTGCTACATTACATAAAGTTGTCCTGAGGGGTGCTATACAGGTCCAAAGGAGTGGAACCCCTATTAAAAGGGACCCGGTCTTTGAAGGTTTAACTACGCTGCCCGCCGTGATGGGTGAAGTCTGGATCTGTCTGTTTTCAGCAGTATCCTGCAGCAAGGAAAAGGTAAGAGAAAAGCTTAGGAACTGCAAAGTCCACCTATGTCTTTTCTTCCATATTTAACATTGTAATGCCTTAAAGTCTCCTCTAGAGGGAGTAAGAATACACATACCCTTTCAATCTGTGCCACAACAGCATGTGTCCTAGCAGCTGGATGGGGTTCTTTATCCCTCTCCCCCCAATTGGGAAAACTGAGTGGCTGGGGGTACATGTATTGTGGTACATTACATCTGTAAGCAGTTTTGGGAGGCTAATTAACAAACTGCTAAGGTACCCCCCCGGCCATTTTTTACTTGCCTATGCAAAGAAGCCAGAGCGTAAGGAAGACAGTAACGCCGCATGGTGGCTGCAGCCTCCTCTCCTTCTGGTCTGTGTCTCAGACCCGAATGCTTGTGACGTCCACGCGCGTGGGCTGAGGTTTTACTTTTGAAAGGAGGGAGGGTCAAGGGAAGGGGCGTGACTAAAGCGGACTAAAGCGGTCAGGCACCATGTGCGGACTCAGCATCCTTGTGAAAGCACACGGTGCACAGGCAATCAGGTTTACACCCGAGAGAGCTTAAAAGCTGATGCTCTGATAACTAAATGTCTCTACCAGAGCAGCTGAAGCAAGAGCTGCCACAGGACACAGGAGCGCTGGAGCATGTGAGGGGTGTACACAGGCATTTTCAGTACAGGAAAAGACATTATTGTTTAGCATCAGATTAATCTATGCTGCCATTGTTTTTCCTACTATTGTTCAACAAATAGAAAATTTCTTAGAGTGCCTCTGCTTTTGTGCTTAGCCATGCCTCTACGTGGTCATCCTCTCCAGAGATACCAGTTATGGCAAGCCAGGCAAGCCAGGGTGAGTCTTTGGAACCGATTGGTGGCGCAAATGCTTCTCATACTTCAGCCCCTGTATACTTAACTGAAGATGCATTTCCCTCTGCCCTGCAGGGCTTAGAAGGAAGATTAGCGGCTTTAATCGCATCCTCCATCCAAGGGGATAGGAAGCGTGCTAGATCCCTCTCTCCCACTCCAAACCCTTTACCAAGCGAACAGTGGGGACAGGATGAGGTATTACCCTCAGACGATCGAGAGGAAAAACAAGCTGATTATTCCTCTGCGGAGGAAACAGTTGACGATTCAGCAATCTGAGGTACAAATCCTTATGGAAATGATTCGCTCTACTTTCATGCTACCCCTAACAGAGTTAGCTGAAAGTCCGGTTTCCTCCTTGGGTTCTTTGAAACCTTTACAGCCTTTGCATGCCTTTTCTGTCTGCATTACTAGAAAAGCTTATTTATGCTGAATAGGATCATCTGGATAAGCATTTTCTCCCTCCAAAGAGATTCTCAGTTCTCTATACCATGGAGGAAAAATTCACCAAAAAATGGAAGGTTCCAGCAGTTGACGCTGCTATTTCCAGTGTGGATAAAAGTCTAACTTGTCCAGTAGACAATGCACAAATGCTTAAAGATCCAACAGATAAGAAGTTGGAATTCCTGTTAAAATCCTCTTTTTCCTTGGCAGGGTCCGTTACTCAGCCTGCAGTTGCTGCAATAGGCATCTGTCAGTCCTTAAAGGACAAGTTCACAGAGGCTCTTAAAGAAGTCCCTGCACAACAGGCCCGTGAGTTGGCCGAATTACCAAAGGCATTATGTTTTTCTATAGATGCTATAAAAGATTATTTTCACCAGGCGTTCCACCTTGCGCTTGTGCTAATACACTTGCGTAGAACCAGAACCCTTTGGTTAAAAGATTGGTCAGCCGAAGCACCTTGCAAAAAGCTTCTGACTAGTTTCCCTTTTCATGGGGAGTGACTATTTGGCGATGATTTGGATAAATGCATCCAGACGATTTCTAGTGGAAAGAGTACTCTTTTGCCAGTCAAAAGAAAGTATAAATGTCCTTCATTTAAACTGACTTTTTCTCCTGCGCCAGGGGCATCTGCCTCTAGGCAGTGGCGATGGCCTCCGCTGTCAGACTCTGGAGGAAAACCTCAGGGTCAGACCCAGGCACAAAAGAAGACCTGGGGCCGCAAATCTGCAAAGCAGAATAATAAAGCCTCATCATGAAGAGGCGTCCCCCCTCACCAGAGTGGGGGGAAGACTTCTGAAATACTCAGAAGTTTGGCAAAGAGAAATTTAGGACAGATGGGTTCTCTCCACTGTGTCTCTAGGATACAAACTAGAATTTTGGGAGTTTCCACCGTCTCGTTTTCTAAGATCAAACGTTCCCAAGGATCCAGAGAAAAGGCAATCCCTGTTCAAGCATTAGATCGATTATTGGCTCAGGGGGTGATCATACAGATCCTCACAGAAGAGCAAGGTTTGGGGTTTTATTCAAACCTGTTTACGGTACCAAAACCAAATGGGGGTGTCAGACCCGTTCTAGATCTAAATCAGTTCCTGAAGACTCGCTCCTTTCGCATGGAGTCAATCAAGTCAGTAGTTTCCATCCTACAAGGAAGAGAACTTCTGGCATCCATCGACATCAGAGATGCATATCTGCATGTCCCTATATTTCCTGCTCACCAGAGGTTTCTGCGGTTCAAAGTAGAACAACAGCACTTTCAGTTTGTAGCCTTGCCCTTCGGGCTAACTACAGCACCCCCTGTGTTCACAGAAGTGCTGGCCCCACCTCTAGCCAGGCTAAGGGAACAGGGCATAACAGGCTTGGCGTACCTAGACGATCTATTGTTAATAGACCAGCCTGTGGCTCGCTTGGAGCAAAGTGTACGCATTACAACCAGTTACCTGGAAAGTCTGTGTTTGATTCTCAACCTAGAGAAGTCCTCCTTAAAACCACTAAGAAAGCTGGAGTATTTGGGCCTGATCATAGACACAGCCCAGAAAAGGGTGTTCTTGCCTCCGGCAAAGATCAGCTCCATACGGGAGCTGGTGCGGATGGTCAGGTCAAAAAGAAATCCCTCAATTCGCCTTTGCATAAGGTTGTTAGGAAAGATGGTAGCTTTATTTGAAGCAGTTCCCTATGCCCAGTTCCATTCGAGACTGTTGCAAAACAGTATCCTGTCTGCTTGGAACAGAATGATCCAAGCTTTGGACTTGCCAATGCAGCTGTTCCCAAGAGTGTCCCAAAGCCTCAGTTGGTTACTAACCCAGAATCTGCTGAAAGGAAAATCCTTCAGACCAATTATCTGGAAAGTAGTAACGACAGATGCCAGCCTTTCAGGCTGGAGAGCAGTACTAGAGAAGACGACTGTCCAGGGACAGTGGTTAACAACTGAAAGAGCCTTGCCCATCAACATCCTAGAGATTCGGGCAGTGCATCTGGCTCTGGAAACCTGGACCTCCAGGTTAAAGAACTGTTCTGTCAGGATCCAATCTGACAATGCCACGGCTGTGGCCTATATCAATCACCAAAGGGGCACCAAGAGTCTCTCAGCTCAGAGAGAGGTGAGCCATATTTTAACTTGGGCAGAAAAGAATGTCCCATGCCTATCGGCAGTTTTCATTCCGGGAGTAGAGAATTGGCAGGCAGACTACGTAAGTCGCCAGCAGTTATTCCTGGGGGAATGGTCTCTTCACCCTGTTTTTCGGGCTGTTTGCCAAAGATGGGGGACTCCGGACGTAGATCTTCTAGCGTCCAGATTCAACATGAATTTAGTCAACTTTGTGTCCAGGACAAGGGATCCACTCGCATGCAGGACAGATGCGCTGGTAACCCGGTGGGATCAGTTCTCACTGAACTATGCATTCCCCCTATTCAGTTGCTACCACGACTTCCTTGCAGGATCAAGCTGGAAAGAAAGCTGGTAACTCTGGTAGCACCAGCATGGCCCAGAAGGTCATGGTACGCAAAAATCGTAAAGATGGCAGTGGAGCCTCCATGGCCCCTCCCACTAAGGCCAGACCTGCTATCACAGGGGCTGATATTCCATCCTACTTTACGAGCGCTAAATTTAACGGCCTGGTTATTGAACCCCACATTCTGAAGAAACGTGGGCTTTCCGGGTCAGTTATTTCTACTTTAATTAGTGCAAGGAAACCAGCTTCCAGAACTATACATTATAGAGTTTGGAAGGCTTATCTTTCCTGGTGGTACCCTCGGAGATATATCATAGGCAGAATTCTTGCCTTTCTACAATTAGGCGTAGAAATGAAGTTGGCCCTGAGTACTATTAAGGGTCAAGTCTCAGCTTTATCGATTTTATTTCAAAGACCGCTTGCTACGCATTCTTTAGTCCGGTGTTTTATGCAAGGGGTGATGCGGATTAATCCGCCAGTTAAATCACCTTTGAGCCCTTGGGACTTAAATTTAGTTTTGTCAGTATTACAAAAACAGCCGTTTGAACAGATACAGCATATTCCCTTAGTCCTTCTGACAAGGAAGCTGGTATTTTTTGGTTGCTATATGCTCAGCAAGGAGGGTTTCGGAATTGGCTGCTCTTTCTTGTAAAGAGCCATATTTGATTATTCATGAGGACAGAGTGGTGTTACGCCCTCGTCCAGGCTTTTTGCCAAAAATTGTTTTAGGTTTTCACCTGAACCAAGATATTGTCCTGCCATCGTTTTTTCCAAAACCATGTTCCAGGGAAGAAAAGTCACTACATTGTCTTGATGTGGTGAGAGCAGTGAAAATCTATTTAAAGGCAACTGCTCAGATTCGTAAGACTGATGTCTTTTTTATTCTGCCAGAGGGTCCCAAGACAGGACAAGCAGCGTCGAAATCCACTGTCGCTAAATGGATTCGACAAGTGATAATTCAAGCTTATGATTTAAAGGGTAAAATTCCCCCGTTTCAAGTTAAGGCGCATTCTACCAGGTCGGTTAGTGCTTCTTGGGCAGTGCGTCATCAGGCCTCCATGGCTCAGATCTGCAAGGCCGCAACTTGGTCTTTAGTGCATACATTCACAACGTTTTATCAAGTGGATGTAAGGAGGAATGAGGATATCGCCTTCAGGCGCAGGGTGCTGCAGGCAGCAGTATAAGTCCTCAGTTCTGGTGTCTCCCTCCCCTCAAGTAGCATTGCTATGGGATGTCCCATTAAGTAATTACTTAAAGTGGATGTAAACCCAATGTCATCCTTTCTAAACTACTGCCATAGGGGTTATCTATAAGGATATACATGCCTCCTGCATGTATCTTTACCTGTCAAATGTCTCCCCTCTGTCTGTTATTAGACCCGAAAAACTGCATTTTCTGTGGGTGGGTCTGTTGTCTGGAGCTCGGTGGGTGGAATCGTGATGTCAGTAGACTCCCCGCCCACCTTTACACTCCCCTGTGTATTTCTAACACTGAACTTCTGCTGAACGTCTGCTATGATCTCTAACATCCAGTGAAAAGACAGGAAAGTAACCACATGACTTCAGCATGCCAAATCATGCTGAGGTGTGGAACAGCCAATCCTTGCAGAGCTGCTGAAGAAAGGAGTGGGGGAGGGAATTTAAAAATACTGCATGTCTCTTAGGCTAATGCACGAGATGTAAATCACCTGTCACTCACAGCAAGAGGGAGTATTTGACAAAGTTTTTCTCAGTTTGTCAAGAATTTTCTCACTGAACAATAAAAGAGGATTGCTCAGAGATGGATTAACTCTGTGTGGCAAGAATGGGCTCAAATGATAGCAAAACGTATACTCTACAGTATGATATATATAAAGGAAAAAAAAAAAAATTCGGGTTTACATCCACTTTAAGGCTCTGTGTCCCATGATGTACGATAAAGAAAATAGGATTTTTATAACAGCTTACCTGTAAAATCCTTTTCTTGTAGTACATCATGGGACATATGGGTCCCGACCCTCTTTTATGGAGTTTAAGTATATTGCTTTGCTACAACAACTGATGTGCTCCTGAAAGGAGGAGGGGTTATATAGGGAGTCAACTTCCTGTATTGGGTATACCAGTGTCAACACCTGAAGGTGGCCCATAACCCATTAAGTAATTACTTAAGGCTCTGTGTCCCATGATGTACTCCAAGAAAAGGATTTTACAGGTAAGCTGTTATAAAAATCCTATTTTTTTTGCAGAGACACTAGGGAATAAAATGGCGGTCATTGCAACTTTTTATGTCACATGGTATTTGCGCAGCAACTTTTCAAATGCGTTTTTGTTTTTTGGAAAAAAAAAAAATCAGTTTCAAGAATGAAAAAAAAACTAAACACTAAAGTTAGCCCAATTTTGTTTTTATAATATGTAAAGTGTGGCGCTAAAAGTGATGTCATTTAGAAGTAGTGGTAGCAATATTACATAAATAAAAGTGCACAATCCTGAGGTGTGTACAGAAAGTATTGATCTTAATATTGTGAGGTGACTGCAGAGATGATAACCTCCACAAATGTATATCAAATACACCAGTAGTGATCCAAAAACGTGTATAGGGAGATATTAACCTCCCCACCCAAACTCTCTCATAAACAAATTCAACAGTGATGAGATTACTTGTGATATAACAACATCCATATGCCAAGTACATGAAAAGAATGGACTGGTATTCAATATCTCAGCATTGGATGAGACAACTCAGGTAAATACTTGAAGATTCAACTACAAGATATAAACATCAAAAGAAAAAACATAAAAAGTGTAAATTATTTGGAATAACACAGTGATGTGTATCGAGTAACCTATAACCCTATGAATAAACCAAAATATAGGATCAAAAAGTCCATCAGGGTGGTAAATACACAAATATAAAAATATTTTAATATTTAAAGTCCACCATCTTAAGTTCTTGGTTGCTTAATAACTGTATGGGTGCAAACAGTTCTTTTAGGTGTAGTAGACAGAAGCTGTTGGACGTATCCCTGCACACAGGTAGGTTCTTTCCTTAAAATTGTGACATTGGCTCAAAGGAACAGATACACAGTGCCCTTACCAGATAAGGTGGACTCACAGGCCCTTGGCGGTGAGTCAAACGAGCTTGTACCGTCAAGCGGTGTAGGGCTGTAAAGCCGTATGCTGGTCCTGGGAAGAATTTCCACTGATGTCACCGAATGGCATGTCTCTGGCCCAATAAAGTTCGGCAGGTGTCGTCTAATAGCGTGTCCTTGGCAGGACTCGGCTGGAATCCGGAGTCATCCTCAGTCATCAAATGAAGAAAAAGTTTCTTTTTTTTTTTTTAAGATGCTTTATTCTGGACCCTCCAGCAAGGAAATATATTTTCTAAAAACAGAGGACCTGGAGCTGCTGGCGCCACTTTCTGTTAGGCTGTAAAACTTCACGATGTCCAAACTACCTGCAAGCCCGTAAACTAGTGAAGAACAGGTACAGTACCTAAGGTCCTCTGTTTTTAGAAAATATATTTCCTTGCTGGAGGGTCCAGAATAAAGCATCTTAAAAAAAAAAAAAAAAGAAACGTTTTCTTCATTTGATGACTGAGGATGACCCCGGATTCCAGCCGAGTCCCGCCAAGGACACGCTATAAGACGACACCTGCCGAACTTCATTGGGCCAGAGACGTGCCATTCGGTGACATCAGTGGAAATTCTTCCCAGGACCAGCATACGGCTTTACAGCCCTACACCGCTTGACGGTACAAGCTCGTTTGACTCACCGCCAAGGGCCTGTGAGTCCACCTTATCTGGTAAGGGCACTGTGTATCTGTTCCTTTGAGCCAATGTCACCATTTTAAGGAAAGAACCTACCTGTGTGCAGGGATACGTCCAACAGCTTCTGTCTACTACACCTAAAAGAACTGTTTGCACCCATACAGTTATTAAGCAACCCAGAACTTAAGATGGTGGACTTTAAATATTAAAATATTTTTATATTTGTGTATTTACCACCCTGATGGACTTTTTGATCCTATATTTTGGTTTATTCATAGGGTTATAGGTTACTCGATACACATCACTGTGTTATTCCAAATAATTTACACTTTTTATGTTTTTTCTTTTGATGTTTATATGTTGTAGTTGAATCTTCAAGTATTTACCTGAGTTGTCTCATCCAATGCTGAGATACTGAATACCAGTCCATTCTTTTCATTTACTTGGCATATGGATGTTGTTATATCACTGCACAAGTAATCTCATCACTGTTGAATTTGTTTTTGAGAGAGTTTGGGTGGGGAGGTTAATATCTCCCTATACACGTTTTTGGATCACTACTGGTGTATTTGATATACATTTGTGGAGGTTATCATCTCTGCAGTCACCTCACAATATTAAGATCAATACTTTCTGTACACACCTCAGGATTGTGCACTTTTATTTATGTAATATTGCTACCACTACTTCTAAATGACATCACTTTTAGCACCACACTTTATTTATTTCTTCACAAATTTACACGGGTCAGGTTGTTGTGTTGGATGCTCTACTTTGTAGGAGTTGGCGCAAAATTTTTTATACGCAATTTGTTTTTATAATATGATAGATGATGTTACGCCAAGTAAATAGATACCTAACATGCTATGCTTTAAAATTGCACACACTCGTGGAATGGCACCAAACTTCAAGACTTAAAAATCTCCATAGGCAACGCTTTAAAAATATTTACAGGTTACCCGTTTAAAGTTACAGAGGAGGTCATGGGATAGAATTGTTTCTCTCATGCTAACGTTTGCGGTGATTCCTCACATGTGTGGATTGAACTCCGTTTACATATGTGGGTGCGATATACTTATGCGTTCACTTCTGGTTGCGGGGACGGGGGTATTTTACATTTTTATTTTTTTGTTTATTTCATTAAAAAATGTTTTATTTTTACACTTTCCCTTTAGAAAAATGTTTTTGTTGATCATTTTGATTCCTATTACAAGGAATGTAAACATGTGATATGTGACTTATAATAGGAATAGGGCATGACAGGTCCTCTTTACAGAGTGATATGGCGTCAATAAGACTCCACAGCTCTCCTCCAGGCTGGAAAGCCTGAGATAAAAAAAAAAAAAAGAAACGATCTCGGTTTTCCAGCCGGGTGCATGGCAATATTTACAACTGCCAGACCGGACATGTCATCATAACATCACGCCTGGGCCTCCGAGAGTCTTGGAGACTGCCGGGGACATCTGGTTACCGGTATTCTCTATGGTGAACTTCCACAGCAACTAATTTCTTCTCTGGCTCACCGATTGCACAGGGCCGAGCCGGTAGAAGCACAGGAGGGTAGTGGGAGGGGGGGGATGTCCCCACCCGCCACCTATAAGAACAATCAAGCAGCAGAACTGCTGCTATGATTGTCCTTACAGTGCAGGGAATCTCCGGCTGAAAAGATCAATACCATGATGATGCCTGTATAGGTGCAGGCATCATTCCGGTATAGCCACTGAAACGGGAGGATGTCCATGTAACCAAAAAAAATGAAAATCTTATGGTTCTGGTTTTGCCTGCTACTTTCTATTCATTTTAGCAGCACAAAATATCTCTCAAACTGACATTTAGACATGTGCGTAACATTTGAGACAGGTATTGGTGCATTAGTATACTCCAGGGCAGAGGCGGCTCTAGGCTTTGTGAGGCCTTAGGCAAAACCTAGACATGAGGCCCAAACACGCCCATAATAGAAAAAATAATTCAAGCGATAAAAAAAAATAACTGTATAAATTGCATTAATTAGGAACTTTAAAGTGCTGGTGTCAGTGCTCTCTATCTCGGTGCTGGTGTCGGTGTTCTCTAGGTCGGTGCTGGTGTCAGTGTTCTCTATCTTGGTGCTGGTGTCAGTGTTCTCTATGTCAGTGCTCTCTATCTCGGTGCTGGTGTCAGTGTTCGATATGTCAGCGCTGGTATTAGTGTTCTCTATGCCAGTGCTCTCTATCTCGGTGCTGGTGTCAGTGTTCTCTATGTCAGTGCTGGTGTCAGTGCTCTCCATCTCAGTGCTGGTGTCAGTGTTCTCTATGTCGGTGCTGGTGTCAGTGTTCTCTATCTCGGTGCTGGTGTCAGTGTTCTCTATGTCAGTGCTGGTATCAGTGTTCTCTATGTCAGTACTGGTGTCAGTGCTCTCTATCTCGGTGCTGGTGTCAGTGCTCTCTATCTCAGTGCTGGTGTCAGTGTTCTCTATGTCAGTGCTGGTGTCAGTACTCTCTAAATTGGTGCTGGTGTCAGTGTTTCCTATGTCGGTGCTGGTGTCAGTGTTCTCTATCTCGGTGCTGGTGTCAGTGTTCTCTATGTCGGTGCTGGTGTCAGTGCTCTCTATGTCGGTGCTGGTGTCAGTGTTCTCTATGTCAGTGCTCTCTATCTCGGTGCTGGTGTCAGTGTTCTCTATCTCGGTGCTGGTGTCAGTGCTCTCTATGTCAGTGCTGGTGTCAGTGTTCTCTATCTCGGTGCTGGTGTCAGTGTTCTCTACGTCAGTGCTGGTGTCAGTGTTCTCTACGTCAGTGTTCTCTATCTCGGTGCTGGTGTCAGTGCTCTCTATCTCGGTGCTGGTGTCAGTGCTCTCTATGTCGGTGCTGGTGTCAGTGTTCTCTATGTCAGTGCTCTCTATCTCGGTGCTGGTGTCAGTGTTCTCTATCTCGGTGCTGGTGTCAGTGCTCTCTATGTCAGTGCTGGTGTCAGTGTTCTCTATCTCGGTGCTGGTGTCAGTGTTCTCTACGTCAGTGCTGGTGTCAGTGTTCTCTACGTCAGTGCTGGTGTCAGTGTTCTCTATCTCGGTGCTGGTGTCAGTGCTCTCTATCTCGGTGCTGGTGTCAGTGTTCTCTATCTCGGTGCTGGTGTCAGTGTTCTCTATCTCGGTGCTGGTGTCAGTGCTCTCTATGTCAGTGCTGGTGTCAGTGTTCTCTATCTCGGTGCTGGTGTCAGTGTTCTCTACGTCAGTGCTGGTGTCAGTGTTCTCTACGTCAGTGCTGGTGTCAGTGTTCTCTATCTCGGTGCTGGTGTCAGTGCTCTCTATCTCGGTGCTGGTGTCAGTGTTCTCTATCTCGGTGCTGGTGTCAGTGTTCTCTATGTCGGTGCTGGTGTCAGTGTTCTCTATGTCAGTGCTGGTGTCAGTGTTCTCTATCTCGGTGCTGGTGTCAGTGTTCTCTATGTCAGTGCTGGTGTCAGTGTTCTCTATGTCAGTGCTGGTGTCAGTGTTCTCTATGTCAGTGCTGGTGTCAGTGCTCTCTATGTCAGTGCTGGTGTCAGTGTTCTCTATGTCAGTGCTGGTGTCAGTGCTCTCTATGTCAGTGCTGGTGTCAGTGCTCTCTATGTCGGTGCTGGTGTCAGTGAGGGAGGTAGTAGCAAGTAGCTGTGGCTGAGGGATACTGGAGGAGCAGGGATGAGGGGTTGGCGCTCTCTGATAGTGGTAGATGGCTGCAGGAGGTGTTGTGGCATGGGAGATGTGCCTCTCCCTGCAGCTGGAGCCCCTGACCCCCCCCGCACTGATTGTCAGCCCCAGAGAGGGGCAGCCCGGACACCTCTTCTCTCCTCCCTCCCCCTTCCATCAGCTCCAATAAAGCCCTGGCGAGGCTTCCTCCCCAGTGGGACCCTCCTCTTCCCCTCTGCTTACCAGTCAGGCACCGGATGACTCCTCCGGGTGTGCCGGGATCCCTTAGTGGAGCACTTCAGTGGGGGGTGAGGGGGGCAGGCGATCTGCGGCTCCGGAGCAGCGTGAATATTTGTATTGTCATTTTGCTCCGGCTGCTGTAATGAGTCAGCGTTGCCTCCCCTTCTCCTCCCCTGGACAACAAAGTGCTGGCCCCGCCTTCTCCCCAAGACACAGCCACAGCTCCGTCTTATCTCTCCACGGAGCTCACAGGCAGCTTTGCTGGCTGAGTGGCCGGAGCGCAGCGCCACCGCAGCAGCATTGTCAGCAGAGGTGGCTCTGCAAATAGGCAAATCAGGCGATTGCGAGGCCCCTGTGAGTGTGGGGCCTTAGGCCACCGCCTAATTTGCCTACTTAGAGAGCCGCCTCTGCTCCAGGGTGAATGTAGACCATGAAATATGGCAAAGTTGTAGAAAATACGCTTCAACTTCACAGATTGGCACCAAGCAAAATTAAGCATAGACATTGTAAATGTATCAAAACTGAGATGTTGTATTCATCTGACTCTTCAGTAGGCACTGTGTATTCAAAGAAAGTTAAAAAAGCAGCACACTTTGCCACAAGTTGGCTGAAATGACTCAAAATGCAACCCCATCCCCCTCAATGCCAAATAATGCCAAAAATTAACAATCCTACAAAAGATTCATTACAGCTCAAAAATCACCCTAAAATATGAAACAGTCGGGGTTATTTATGAAAGGCAAATACACTTTGCACTACAAGTGCACTTTCAAGTGCAGTCACTGTAGATCTGAGGGGGACATGCAAGGGAAAAAAAAAGAATTTTTGCTTGCACATGATGGGATGATAAATTCAGCAGAGCTTCACCTAATTTCAGAGCCTTCCCCTTAAGATCTACAGTGACTGCACTTTTAAGTGCACTTGTAGTGCAGAGTGGATTTCCCTTTAGTAAATCAACCCCAGTGTCTTCACTTATCAGCCTCATCCCTATCACTGCCAACAGAGCTATCGTCCAATGTAGCTCTTTCCTCTTTTTCTTGGGAAATATTTGCACAATTTTTGCACTAACATAAATCAGTACAAGGCAGTCTTGCAGACATACAGGAACATCTTCCAGTATCACATTTGCCTTTTTTGCAACTGCAGTGGACTACCTGCAACATACTTTCAGGGGCAGGATTTTCGGATCGGCTGTCGGGTGCTGCCGCTGCCATTCCTGGTAAGGGAAGCCAGCAGTGAAGCCTTTCGGCTTCACTGCTGGTTTCCTACTGCGCATGCACAAAGCATGCTGCGCTTTCTAATTGGCCCAGCAGCGGAGGAAGGAGGAGGGGGGCCGAACTTCTGAGAGATGGCGCCGTCTCCAGAATTGGGGAACAGTACTGTCAAAAACAGGTGGCTGCCCCCCCCCCCCCCCCCCTGAAAGGTGGCAAATGTGGGGGGGGGTGGATAAGCGAAAGTTCCACTTTTGAGTGTAGTTCCACTTTAAAGCAATCACTGCCATATCAGTATCAGGGATCTTGATGACTACAGTTTGATGCTTCTGTGCAGCATGTTTTACATGAAAAAACACCCTGGTGTCACATTCCTCATGATCACATGTCAGATCTTCAGCTTCACTAAGAGTTTGTGAAGCCTCCATTACATTTAAAAGTGACACAATTTGTGATGAACCTATGAAATGGCGAACAGTTAGACCAAGACACAATGATTTAGGTGTCTGCCTCCGGCCCTTAAATGTGAGATACCAAATGGGGGTTATTTACGAAAGGCAAATCCACTTTGCACTGCGAGTGCACTTGGAAGTGCAGTCGCTCTAAATCTAAGGTGTAGATCTAAAATGAGGGGAAGCTCTGCTGATTTTATCATCCAATCATGTGCAAGCTAAAATGCTGTTTTTTATTTTCCTTGCATGTCCCCCTCGGATCTACAGCGACTTTACTTCCAAGTACACTTTCAGTGCACTTTTAAGTCACTTTTAACTTTTAATCCCAAAGTGGATTTTCCTTTAGTAAATAACCCCCCATTGTCTTGACAAATAGATAGAACCTTTAGATTCAAATCATCAGGAATATCAACATAATGGGCCGGTGTTGGTACCTCATATTGCACCAGTAATTCAGGAAATCAGATTATACAGTTCAAGTGGCACAACAGGTTTTGCTTCACTCACATTTAAATCATCTGACGTGGGTGGCCACGGGCATGTAATACCGGGAGAGCCACATAGAAGCATCTTTAATATTAATGCTGCACTATAAAGTGTCCTTGTGTTGTCTGTAGTATTGATAGAGGCCATTGAATTTGGTCTTTGCGGACCAGCTGCTGCCATTACTTTGGCTAGTTATCTCAGTTGACTGTTGTTTCTGTACCTGATGGATGAGGTAGCCTGTCTATCAGCTTGTATTTTTTCACAGGGGTTGGCAACAAAACAAGGATCATTGACTTAGCTAATGTGTCATCAGCTCTTGGCACCAGTGTGTGTGTGCCACTTACTGGGATCCATCCTTCTCAAGTTGTGCCTCTACAAGCGCCTTTTATGGCAAAGACAAAAGAAAGGCATTTTCTGTTGCTTGCGAGAAAGAGGAATACCTGACCGCATTTACAAATCTGGGTAGCAGTTTTAACCTGGGCCAGTCTACCTTTGAACTACTTTGGTCTGTGGCCACCTGTATGGCCGTTCATCTGCAAAAAAATTTGAACGATGCAAGATACAAAGCATTCTGCTTGGCATTGTCAGCTTTGCCAGAACTATCCATGGCTCTGACAAGTGACGCCCTTTACCAACACTGTAAAAGGACAAACTACCAAGCAGCCATAATGAGACATTCTCTGAAAGGTATAATGTGTGCCCCGTCCCCCATTGGCAATGGATGGTACCTCAAAGGATGGGAAGTTAACAGTGACCTGGATGACTAGAAATCCTGCCCCTGAAAGTGTGTTGCAGGTAGTCCACTGCAGTTGCAAGCAAGGCAAATGTGAGACTGGATGATTTTCCTGTATGCCTGCAAGACTGCCTTGTACTGATTTATGTTGATGCAAAAATTGTGCAAATGTTTCCCAAGAAAAAGAGGAAAGAGCTACATTGGACGATAGCTCTGATGACAGTAATAGGGATGAGACTGATGAGTGAAGACACTGTTTCATGTTTTATGGTGATTTTTGAGCTGTAAGGAGTCTATTGTAGAATTGTCAATTTTTGGCATTATTTGGCATTAACCACTTCCCGCCGGGAGGGCGTACCTGGGCACCCTCCCGTTTCAGTGGTTATACCGGAATGATGCCTGCACCTACAGGCATCATCCAAGTATTGATCTTTTCCGTCGGAGATTGCCTGCACCAGCTTCTACCTGCTCACCCCCGTGCGATCGGCGAGCCGGAAAAGGAATTCACCACCGGCGGAAGTTCACCATAGAGAATACCGGTCACCAGATGATCCCCGGCAGTCTCTATGACTCTGAGGCTCAGGTGCAACGTCATGACGTCATGTACGGTCTGGCAGGTGTAAATACTGCCATGTACCCGGCTGGAAAGCCGAGATCCTTTATTTTTTTTTCTGATCTCAGACTTTCCAGCCTGGAGGAGAGATGTGGGGTCTCATTGATGCCAGATTTCTCTATAAAGAGGACCTGGCATGCCCTATTCCTATTACAATAGGAATAAACATTATCAACATTTTTTTTTTTAATTTTTAAGAGAAAGTGTAAAAATAAAAAAATGAAAATGAGATAAACAATTAAAAAAAAAGAAGCAAACACATACGTACATTGCGCCCACATATGTAAACGGCGTTCGATCCACACATGTGAGGTATTGCCACGAATGTTAGGGTGAGAGCAACAATTTTATCCCAAGACCTCCTCTGTAACTCTAAACAGGTAACCTGTAAATATTTTTAAAGCGTTGCCTATGGAGATTTTTAAGTACCGAAGTTTGGCTTCAATTCCTGAGTGTGTGCAATTTTAAAGCATGACATGTTAGATATCTATTTACTCAGAGTAACATCATCTTTCACATTATACAAAAAAATTGGGCTAACTTTAGTGTTTTGTTCTTTTTAATTCATGAAACTTTTTTTTTCCCCAAAAAAAACGCGTTTGAAAAATTGCTGTGTAAATACCATGTGACATAAAAAGTTGCAACAACCGCCACTTTATTCCCTAGGGTCTCTGCTAAAAAAAAATATATGATTTTTGGGGGTTCTGAGTAATTTTCCAGCAAAACAAATATGATTTTTATATGTAGGAGCGGTGTGCCAGAATGGGCTCGGATGGGGTTGCATATTGAGTCATTTCAGCCAACTTGTGGCACAGTGTGCAGCTTTTTAACTTTTTTTTGATTAGACAGTGCCTACTGAAAATTTTGATGAATACAACATCTCAGTTTTGATAGATTTACAATGTGTATGTTTAATTTTTCCTGGTGCCAATCTGCAAAGTTGAAGCGTATTTTCTACAACTTTGTCAAATTTCATGGCAAATTATGAAATTATTAAATCAACATGAAGTCCATATACACAACTGTATAATCCAATGGGCTTTAATGACTTATGTATGGAGAATTTTATATAAATGGTAATAACATTTGATTCTATATAAATGTACATGTTGAATTAGTAATTTCATGAGGTGCATATTTGAAAGTCCCTTTTAATATGTGTGACGTCAAGTCGGCTCATTAATTTTTCATGGGCTGACAAAAAATGGCAACATACCAAAACCTGGATCTGCAGCATTTTAACATTTTTAACCACTTCAGCCCCGAAAGGATTTGCCCCCTTAACCACTTGCCGCCCGCCCACCGTCAAATGATGGCTGGGCGGTGCGGCTCTTAGTCTGGGTGGACGTCATATGATGGCCTCCCAGAACGTCCACTCTGGCGCGCCCCCGCGGCTGCCCTGTTGCTAGGACAGGGTGCGACCACGGCTCTTTAACCATGTGATCGGCTGTGTCCAATCACAGCCGGTCACATGTAAACATGGAGATGCCGGTAATCGTTACTCCTCGCCTCACACTGACAGAATGTAAGGAGAGTAGAGCCAATCAGCGGCATCTCCTCACAGGGGACAGCTAGGTATGTAATCAGGGCACTGATCATCAGTGCCCTGATTACAATTAAGTGCCCACCAGTGCCAGCAATGATTGCCCACCACTGTCAGCAAGCAGTGCCAACCAGTGACCACAAATGCCACCAATCTGTGCCCAAAAGTGCCAGCAATCAGTGCCCACAAGTGCCAGCAATCAGTGGCCATTAATGATGCCAGTCAGGGCTGGCTATCAGTGCTGCCCATCAATGCTCATCATTCCTGCCCATCAGTGCCACCTATCTGTGCCCAGTGCCCACCAGTGCCACATATCAGTGCCACATATCAGTGCCTATAAGTGCAGCATATTCGTGCCTCCTCATCAGTGTCACCTAATCAGTGCCAATAAGTGCCACCTCATCAGTGCCCATCAGTGCTGCCTCATCAGCGTCCATCAGTGAAGGAGAAAAATTACTTATTTACAAAATTTACTGACAGAAACTAAGAAAAACCTTTTTTTTCCACAATTTTTGGTCTTTTTTTTCTAAATAAAAATTAAAAATAAAAAACCCAGGAGTGATTAAATACCAAAAGAAAGCTCTATTTGTGTGAAGAAAATTATAAAAATGTCACATGGTTACAATGTAGCATGACCGTGCAATTGTCATTCAATTGTGACAGCGCTGAAAGCTGAAAAATGTCCTGGGCAGGAAGAGGGTATAAGTGCCCTGTATTAAGGTGGTTAATGAGAAGGCCGCTTTTTGTGATACGGCACTGCGTCGCTTTAACTGACAATTGCGCAGTCGTGTGACGCTGTACCCAAACAAAATTGACATCCTTTTTTTCCCACAAATAGAGCTTTTTTTTGGTGGTATTTGATCACCTCTGCGATTTTTATTTTTTGCGCTATAAACAAAAAAAGACTGACAATTTTGAAAAAAAAAAAAAAAAGTTTTTTTTCACTTACTGCTATAATACATATCCAAAAAAAAAAAATTTAAAAAACGAATTTATTCATCAGTTTAGGCCGATATATATTCTTCTACACATTTTTGGTAAAAATAAAAATGCACTGATCAATGTAAAAATGACACTGGCAAGAGAAGAGGTTAACACTAGTGGCAATCAAGGGGTTAAGTGTGTTTCCTGGGTGTGTTATAACCATAGGGGGGATTGGCTACAAGGGACATGGCAGAGATCGCTGTTTCTGATCACTGGGAACAGAAGATCTCTGACATGTCATCTGGGCAGAACGGGGAATCGACTTGTTTACATAGGCAGTTCCCTGTTCTGCCTCTGTACACTGTGATCGCAGGTTGCTCGCGGGTCGCTTGCTATCTCCTATGCAAACACCGACGTACACCTACGGCAGTTTGCGCAGGAGAGCCGACCTGCCGCCGTATAATGACGGCGGCTGGTCGGCAAGAGGTTAACACAGCACATCATGCATGTGCATTGTTGGCACCTGCTGTACTTGTGTGTTGGGTGCCATTTGAAATAATTTTCACCGCAGTAACACACGAGTTACCATAAAGCATAAGTCTAAAAGGGCCCTAAATCACATTGATTTAACTTCGTCCACCCAAGGAATGCCCACTTCAGATAAGCTATGCATGCCGAAACACATTCCCTCTCCCCAGTTAGGTTTTCCTTAAACCTAAAGGTGTCAACCCAAGCCACTGCATAAGGACATACAGGCACCCTCAGTCCTGTATGTCTGTGTTCCTGCCATCTCAGGCATCTTTTTTGTACAGTAGTTCCTAAATTACAAAGGTGCTCCTTGGGCAGCTATTCACTTTTAAGCCTATTGGGAGCAGGCGTGTTAGAAACACCAAACATTATGAGGGAGGAAATAGTGATTGGGCACGGTTGTCCAACTTGTCTGTTCACTACACCTCTCACATGTGTCTGGGCTCAAAGTGGGGGGCACATTTTGGGATCTTTGCATTGAGTGTTTAGGGACTTTGTCTCACCACTGGAACAGGCATCACTATTTGTACAATAACTACTACTAGTATTTTCCCAATGGAACTGCTGAAGTTGCTTATTTTAGTTGTGGGGTGAGCAGGGGCGGCCTGTCCACTAAGGGAGCACGGGCGCGGCCCCCCTCTATGTAGAGTGGATAGATTCATGCAGTGCATGAATCTATCCATGGCCGCTGTCACCTCCTAGTCCACCCAAGTGTGTTAGAAAGGTAAATTAATATTTGCTTTTCTAAACACTGAACCGCCTCTCTGCCAATCAGGTAGCGTGGGTCTGATACCCGTCACCTGATTGGCTGAGAGGACAGGTGCTGCTATTGGATGCCTAGCAGGAAGCAGGAACACGAGACACACGGAGGACACAGCTCGCCCCTGCTAGAACCGCCACCAAGATAGGGTAAGTGCCGGTCAGAAAGCGGGCGGGCGGGGGTCACAGTGGCGGGATTTGATGGGCACAATGGCGGCATTTGATGGGCACAATGGCTGCATTTGATGGCACAGTGGCTGCAATTGATGGCACAGTGGCTGTGTTTGATGGCACAGTGGCTGCGTTTGATGGCACAGTGGCTGCGTTTGATGGCACAGTGGCTGCGTTTGATGGCACAGTGGCTGCGTTTGATGGCACAGTGGCTGCATTTTATGGCAAAGAGACTGCATTTGATGGCACAGTGAGGCTGCAATTTATGTTTTTTTTCAGTATTTTTCAGTTTGTATGCGCCCCCCTAAAAATGTTGAGCACCAACCGCCACTGAGGGTGAGGTGTCCAATCCTACAGGGCCTGGGAAGATCTTATTCTGTGCCAAAGAAAAGTACTTGACTAATTTTTAATCTCTCCATAGCATCTGCTATAAATAACCATGATGGAGAAATCACGGTGTAGTAGTTATGACCTTTGCATATCTTCTGCATGTCACAAGCATCATTCAGTATGTCAGTCATATTAAACCAAATGGACAGATTAATGGAGCAGTGAGTCAGACAAGATCTTTATAAATAGACAAATTTATAGTTATACTTTCACATGATTTTAATGAAAGAAACAAAAGGGGAATAGCAAAATATCTAGTGTAGATGCAATATAACCATAGAAAAGCAACAAAAAAACAAACAAACACAAAAACCAAACCTGAAAACAACCAAGTAACACAGATACAAATACAACCTCTGACCCTAATAATGTCATAGAAGATTTATTAAATGATGAGAATAAGGCAAGAGAACTGTTCCTGTAGCAACAAGATTTCAGCTATCATCTTTGTAGAGCAGATTACAAAATAAAATCTTACCTTCGATTTTTATCTTTGGGCATCTCCCACATATTCAAATACCCAGTTGGGGTTGATTTACTGAACAAGTAGAGCTTGTTCATTTTGCCGAAATGTACACTTAGCTTAATAAACAAGTTCATGTGCAAGAAGAAAAAAAAACAATGGGGTTTTTGCTCATACATGATTACAGGTGATTGAAGTCAGCAAGGCATCACCTCATTCGCTAGGATAAATGAAACTTTGCAAAATCAACAAACTGTGTTCCTTTAGTAAATCAACCCCACTGACCCTACCAGATATAAAACTCACACAGGCTGCAAGCGTGACAATTTCTTTACTTTGAATGCTTGTTCTGTCATGCGTATAATTTACAGATCACAGTTGAGTAGTACCTTTTAGAATTTTGCAAAGTACTGGAACTGCCTGGTTTTAAGCCTGAGTAGGTTTTACAAATGTAATTCACAATAATCTACTGATATTATAGGTTATTTAAAAAAAATATTGTAGCTGAAGGTTAGTAATTTTTTTTTGTGGGGGGGGTACGGAACCAAACAAATTAGTTATGTGTAATGATGTGTATCTCATTACCTGCAGGCTGCTGCTTCTTAAAATATTTTTTATCCCTTATACCTGCCACATCCTGCCCTGAGTGTCTATCTTCTGATGATGGGAGAGGTAACAACTGCTGCTGCTAGTCTGAAAGGTTGCGCTGCTTATTAGTAGAGATCCTGTCATTAAACTGCTCCTCCTTCATTCACAGAATACCTTGCATTGTAGAATAGTAGTTTGAGCTCTCTGAATGGTGAAGAGGGCAGAAAGGAGGGTGGATAATCGGCACAACAACTAGCGGTTGTTGATTCTCACAGCACTGGAAGATATCTGCTCAAGGCAATATTGGGTGGCCATGAAGGAGAGAAGGAAGGATATTTCAGCAAGAAGCAGCAGCATGCAGATAATACAGACCATTACACATAACTATAATGTTTGATGCTGTATGCACCCAAACAATTACTAAATGCCCTCTCTTAAGATATTGATCCATTGATCAACAGGTGGTCACCTGTAGTCCTTTTACCATAAGACCCCTTTCACACTGGGGCGGTTTTCAGGCACTTTAGCGCTGGAAATAGCCTCTCCTAAGCACCTGAAAACCATCTTCCATTCATTTAAGTGTGACTTTTCACACTGGGGCGGTGCGCTTGCGGGACATTCCGTAAAGCCCCCCAAGCAGCATATTTGGGGCAGTTTGGGAGCGTTGCATTTAGCGCTCCCAAAATGCCCTGCCCATTGGAATGAATGGGCAATGCTTCCGAAGCGCCACAACACAGGGTTTTCTAACCCCTTCTTTGGCTGAAAAGCGCAGATTAAACTAGCGTCGCTTTAGCGCTAACGTGACAGCGGCCTCAGTGTGAAAGGGGTCTTACCTTTTAGTTCTCTTGGCTTGCTCCTGGAGCCTTGGCCATAAGCAAAGTTAGTATGAATATTGTAAAAGTGGATGTCCCTGGGCGGTTATCATGGAAACCAAGATTCTTACAGCTGAACTCCAGGCAGATATAAAAACACCACTAATACATGCAGTACAGTATTCATTTAAGTAACTAAATGTATTTTGAATGAAATCAGTGTAATTACCTGGATTTGTCTTAATATCAGTCTCTTGTAATCCCTGGTACGATAGAAAGTGGGGCTTTCTTGGAGTCAATCATATGTGCTGCATGCAATTATACTGATAAAGAAAATGCTGACAGGAGGAGACAGAAGGAGGATGAGCCTCATGGGTCAGCCACTGTTCAAGCACAGGCTGGAGGCAGAGAGGTGACCTAGCTCTATTGTCTAACAGCAGTAAGGCTGGGTTCACACTGTCTTCGTCCGCGGCTTGCAGCAGGGGTCCAAGGCGTCCCTGTTCTCTGTTTCAGGGACGGATCAGGCTCTAATGTTTGGCTGAATTCGGACCTGAAACAGAGCCAAAGGTGCACAGGACCCTTGTGCAATCTGAAACCTGCATCCAATTCGCATTAGTGTGAACCCAGCCTATAGAAAAGTTGGGTCACCAGCCTAGCTGTCCTGGGTTACTCTTATGATTGAATGGATAGAAATACAGGCAGTCCCCGCGTTACAAACAAGGTTCTGTAGGTTTGTTCTTAAGTTGAATTTGTATGTAAGTTGTAACAAGTGTACCTTCAGCCCAAAAAAATATTTTTAATTTTTTTGGATAGCATAGAGAAGGGTTAACACCCTGTAACATTTGTTTTGCTGTCTAAGCCCCTGTTCAGAAGATTTCATCTCACTTTCTGTCTCTGTGACAATTGGATTTTAAATGTTGGGTTGTTGTGAATTGGTGATAAAGCTTCAGTGGAGACTCCCTTTCCCTATGATAACTCTTACAGAAGAGAATTTCCCTTCCTAGGGGTAGATTTCCTCTCACTTCCTGTTGTCTGCCTCCATTTGTAAATATGAGTCGTATGTAAGTCGGATGTTTGTAGCTTGGGGACTGCCTGTATAAACCAATTGGTAGTTTGCACAGCTCCATACATGCGTCTCAGCTGTGTATTTACAGGTAGCTATTTTCCCAGAATTCAACTATAAACCACAACTCTGTACAGAATATTATTGTTGCTCTGCTTCACTGAACCTTTCTAATCTGTTTTCATATCCTATAAAATAGCATAAATATTATTTTTCTGCTTTGAACATTTAGCTGGCTATCTTCTTCATCCCAGGGCAAACTGCTTTCCTAAAATTTGTATAAGATTTACATACATGTGATTTTATTTTTGAATGATATAGCCAAAGTATTGTATGTTAAAAAAAGGTCTGCATCTTTTTGTGCAAAACCACTTCTTTTTTAAAGCATATGAAAATAAGTAAATTCTGCTATAAATTATATATTTTTCTAAAAAATATAAAGTCCACGAAAAGATAGAATAGAAATATATTTTTAAAAAGTTGCAACATGTAAAGAAAACCATTTATGTGCATGTATTTTATAATAGTTCTGCCTATTGTGTCCTGTCCTGGTGACCACCTAAAAAGTGAGTCAAAATTTTCCCAAAAGGGACACAGAGAACAATAAAACCTGACAGAGGTACTAATCATGTTCTCCTTCTTTAAAAAAGTAAAAAAAAAATTTTGCTGGAGTTCCAGTTTAAGACTTTTTTTTAACAGTGATCATTAAGCATACACAGTGAAACAAACGTCTCTGCCTCATGTTTATTTGTGGTCACATAATAGCTAAATTTATTTGTGTATGTGGTCATCATGCAATTGTATTTATTACAAATCTGTGCAGACCAGCATCCCTAATCTTAAAGGCCAATTGAATTTACAGTTTAACATCAAAGTCTTAGGCTGGCCATAAATTATTAAAATTTTCTTGTACAATTTTCCTTTAGATTTACCAAAACCATATAATATGAAGTTCAACCTAAACACTTTCAATTTGTATGCAATCAGGCAGGCCCCTGCACTACATAGTTAAAAGGTAATTCTAAAGGAAATTAAATAAATTAAAGAAAATTGTATAATGTATGGCCAGCCTTTCAGTTTATTTTCTTTAGAAAGAAATCACAGCTTGAGTAGAAAAAACTGCCCCCTGCCAGAATGTTGTAGAAAAGGATTGTTGCTTTTTCTCTGTGTGGAAGCAGTGGTCCCTCTGAAGAGGTCTGACACCCTAATGATCAGATCTAAAGCAATCAGCAGGTAGCATGAGTTTTGCCGTTTGCTAAGCTATGAGTCTGAATAGGGGGGGGGGGGGGTGTCGGACCTCTGCAGAAAGATCCCTGCTTCACCACAGAGAGCAAGGGCCCTTCTCTACAGTATTTTAGCAGAGGGCAGCCATTTATACTCAACCTTTGTTGTGATGCTCCTGGAATGCATTTACCTGATTTAAACCTAAAGTTTACGGTAGTTAGGCTCCAATGTAAAATTGTGATGAGTTCCTGATATTAATGTGTATTGGCAAGTTTAGTGAATATATTTAAAAAAAATATGAAACACAGCTGAAATCTAATCTTAATTTCAGCTCCTATAGATAGAAAACCCTTGCACATATTTATGTACACATTTAGAATTTACCATAACTAATTACATTGGAAAATAACTTTAAATTTATTTTTTGCAAGCATATGGTGACTTTTACATTACAAAAGAAGTCTTTGATGTTGGGACCTGTAGAATGTTTTTTGTGGCTTCTTTTACATGGAAGAGATGCCTTGTATATCATACACAAGTCCTAGTTTTGGGGTATACACTGACATCTACATGGATGTGAACTGCGGGCTGGAAACAGTGAAGTCCAAAACTTGAAGTGTGGTCGCCAAAGCAGCATACAAGCGGGATGTAGTAAATCGGAGGCTATACACTGGGCTGCTCGTTGGAGATGACAGGGAGAAAGACTGAAATAAAAAAATATGCAGTGATAAGAAAACATGCTTTTGGTTAAAATAAATATATCGTATTTTGTATTCATTTGCCTTAGAGGTAATGAATGAACAGCAGGCTATATGGGGTAGAGCAGGCTTCTTTGTTCCACTATAAACCAAAGTTCAAACTGAGTGCCTATGGGGCATTCCAGATCCATCCTTAGGACCTCTATCCAGAAGGATGCGCCTGCCATATTGTAGCTCTAATAGGAGCCAAACATGTGTGATCAGATGCCTCTGCATTTATATATGTATATGCAGATATACACATAAGAAATGGAACTTCTTATTGCATTAAAGCGGATCTTCACCCTCCCCCCCATTTTTTTTAACCCCTACTTACCGGATTGTGGGTTCTGCACAATTCAGATACTCGCCCTCCCAGTGGATCCAACATTGTTCTGCTGAGATCTTCTTCTCTTCTGCCACCACTTGGGTCCCACGCCATCATGTTCTTTGTGTGGCGTCATCGGAAGGCCACTGTTTTTTTCAGGCTCAGCAGGCGGGCCTCCCAATGACACACTGCTAGGCCTAACCCCTCCCTATTTTGTGAATGAAAGACTATGCACAGGGAGTACAGTGCATGTCATTCGCTTAGATAAGTGAGATGCATGGGGGGGGGGGGGGCGGAACAAACTTTTTTCATTATAAAAGGTAAACAAAAACAAGTGATATTTGAGTGCAGGCTGTTTTTAATATTGATTGGACCCTGGGCAAACACTTTCTTGGGTCCCCCCCTTTAAACAAAGAACTGGTCCAGGCTCACTGCACATCATTACCACTCACTGATTGGTTACTAGAGCTTATTGCGCATTAATACTGCTCACTGTTTGGTTGCAGCACATCATCTCCTGAATGCCAGCACACCATGTGATTGGATGCCTCTGCATTTATATATGTATATGAAGATATACTTGTGAAATACACATAAGAAATGGAAAAAATGGATCTTCACCCTGCTTCCTGCTTCCCATTTTTTTCACTTTCTTGGGTTCCCCCCCCCCTTTTTAACCACTTCCCTACCCGCCCATTGTCATATGATGTCCGCAGATGGGATCTCCCATCTTGGACGGGTGTCATATGACGTCCTTGGCTTCCCAGCAGTATAGGGGGCGTTCGCGCCCGCCATGTCACCGAGGAGCTGGTGCGCGCGCCCGGCAACTGCAATGTCTGTCGGGCACACGCGGTAGCTCGTTACAGAGCAGGACCGTGGATCCACATCCTGTCAGGGGAGAGGAGACAGATTGTGTGTTCCTAGTATATAGGAACACCGATCGGTCTCCTCCCCAAGTCAGTCCCTTCCCCCCACAGTTAGAATCACTGTGGAGGAGAGGGGACTGACCCCTTGATCGCCCCTAGTGTTAACTCCTTTCCTGCCAGTGTCATTTAAACAGTAATCAGTGCATTTTTATAGCACTGATCGCTGTATAAATGTGAATGGTCCCAAAATAGTGTCAAAAGTGTCTGATCTGTCCGCCGCAATGTCAGTCACAATAAAAATTGCAGATCGCTGCCCTACTAGTAAAAAAAAAAAATAATAATAAAAATGGCATAAATCTATCCCACATTTTTTAGGCGCTATAACTTTTGCGCAAACCAATCAATATACGCTTATTGCGATTTTTTTAACCAAAAATATGTAGAAGAATACATATCAGCCTAAACTGAGGAAAAATGTTGTTGTTTTTTAAAAAAAATTGGGATATTTATTATAGCAAAAAGTAAAAAATATTGTGTTTTTTTCAAACTTGTCGCTCTTCTTTTGTTTATAGCGCCAAAAACAAAAACAAAAAAAAAACGCAGAGGTAATCAAGTACCACCAAAAGAAAGCTCTATTTGTGGAGAAAAAATTCTAAAAATTTTATTTGGGTACAGTGTTGCATGACCACGCAGTTGTCATTCAAAATGTTACAGCGCTGAAAGCTGAAAATTGGCCTGGGCAGGAAGGGGGTGAAAATGCCCTGTATTGAAGTGGTTAAACAAAGAACTGGTCCATGCTCACTGATTGGTTGCTAGAGGTTACTGATCATCTATACCGCTCACTGGTTTCTAGAGGTTACTGCACATCATTACCGCTCATTGATTGGTTACTAGAGCTTATTGCACATTAATACTGCTAATGTGCAATGGGGGAAAAACACTGCACTAAATGGATATACAAAAAGCTGCTAAACACTCAAACAAAGTTGTACAGAAATGGGGTAAAAATAGTGTAGCGCTCTAAAGTGCAAATGCCAAAGTGTAATAGTCTATAATTACACAGCGTATAATGGCATGGGTGAAAAAGTGCAAATACCAATACATGTAGTGAAATGTGTTTGAAATTACACAATTAAAATTGTAAGAAGAGTATGCGAAGCACAAGAAGTGCATGCATCCAAAGGTGAAATGAAAAAATAAAGTCCAAGAAAAATTAAGTGGTAGACAGGATGAGATTCTTTCTGTTGGGTTGGTACCAAGACAGTGGTCATCAAAGACAAGTTGTCTGTAGTAATTCTAGAAAGATAAAATTGGTACTCTTACTCCTTGTGGGCCCCAGCGGACAAACATAGGAAAAAAGAAGGAGGGCTCCAAATAGTGCAGGTCAAACCAATAGGTTTATTGGAATATATCAAAAAATGACAAAGATAAAAAAGTGATCACAAAATCATAAAAAATGGATAAAAGGCAATGTGGGGTGCAGTAAATGCTGGCCCGACACGTTTCGACACTTAGAGTCTTCAACAGGGGCATGCCCCTGTTGAAGAATAACGAATCTTTGTCATTTTTTGATATATCCCAATAAACCTATTGGTTTGACCTGCACTATTTGGAGCCCTCCTTTTTTCCTATGTTTGTCCGCTGGAGCCCACAAGGAGTTGTCTTGAGGTACACCTAGCTGAATACCACAGTGCCTTTGGAGTTCGCTGCTGGGAAGCTGAGGACCCGCCACCGGATCCACCTCCTGCACACAATACCTGACCTAGATCCTGGTTGGATCAAAAGCCCTTCCGACCCACTGTTGTATAACATGTGGGTCCACAACAGCTGGGTGGGTCCACCCATCTTATCTTTCTAGAATTACTACAGACAACTTGTCTTTGATGTCCACTGTCTTGGTACCAACCCGACAGAAAGAAGCTCATCCTGTCTACCACTCCATTTTTCTTGGACTTTATTTTTTCATTTCACCTTTGGATGCATGCACTTCTTGTGCTTCGCATACTCTTGCTACAATTTTAATTACATTTGTAATATTGTGTAATTTCAAACACGTTTCACTACATGTATTGGTATTTGCACTTTTTCACCCATGCCATTATACGCTGTGTAAATACAGACTATTATACTTTGGCATTTGCACTTTAGAGCGCTACACTATTTTTACCACATTAATACTGCTCACTGTTTGGTTGCTAAAGGTTACAGCACATCATCTCCTGTCTGCCAGCAAACCATGGACTGGGGAGGTGAGGGGACCCACCAATAGACAGAAAAGTCGTAGAGCTTGTTACTAGCAATGAGCAGAGCACACACAGCTATGAAGGTTAACTGAATACAGGTAGGAACAGAGCCCAATGTGAGCAGCATCCCCGAGGATAGGCTACTAGGAGAAAATGACTAGTCATGCCGCCTGCAGCAGATGGACTGGCCAGTAATAGAGAAGTTATACAGTTTCTTCCCCACTGCCAGTTCAACCATATAAGTCAGCGCAGCCCTGGCCAGACACAGCAGTACTCCAGAGCCCTTCCTTTTGCTCTGCCAACACTGGCTGCAACCACCCTGCTATCTGAGCCAGGCCACCTCTCTCATTGGCCCTTTGCGCTGTCCATCTATGATTCTGCTGCTGCTGATTAGGCAGGACGCTGTAGATTCCCAGGGTGTAGGCTGCGTGTGTCTGTACATTGCAGAGTGTGCACACTAGAAATAGTGTTGCCAACCCTCGGCGACTGATTTTACTGACAAAATATGAAACATTTACTGACAGAGCACATTTTTTACTGGCAACCGGAAAATGTCAGAATTCCTATAAAAAACTAAGACAAACAATATTTAAACAGAATGTTAACACAATATGTATACACTGACAATACCCCTAACAAGTAATTGGCCTGGTTTACACTTGAAAAGTCAATACAGCATGGCAAAATATCACCCATGCTGGGATACAGTTGAAAACAAGTGCTATGCATGCCACAAAGAGCAATGGGCATGACCAGATTGCATCTAACAGTGGGAGTGGGTGTGGCTTAAAAAAGGATGATTAAACAGAAACACCCCTCTAAATGAAGATAGCGCCTGCTTGGGTGAGTACACATTGCCGTACCCTCAATGTTTAACTTCACAATACAGCAATTTTAACTAGACATGTCAAGTTTCACATGTGTCACTATCTGTCCAACTTGTCAATTGAAGTCAATAGGACTGCATTGCAGCCACAAGCCAAACTATTAATAATACAATACATCAATGTAAAATTCTCATTCGGCTGGGAAAAAAAAAAGACATTCAGGAGCCAGCAGTATTGCCTCCCAAATGTCTGCAAACTGCCTCTGCAAAGCAATCCACCATTGATCGCGTTATAAAAGGGTGGTAGGGACTGCAGCATGTGTGAAAGAGGCCTTCATGGTGAAAGGTCTACTTTAAGACACAAAGGGCTTGTTCTGACTCTCATATACTCTTATTGTGTCTCTATATACATTTATTGTGTGAAAATATAGCTTACTTTGAAACAGGATCCCAATGATGGTCAACTGATGAGGTTTTAAGGGCCTCAACTCCAACCTGACACACTAAAGGGTTGTGCTTATTATTTGGTGCTAGACATACTGCAGGAGAGAGGGTCAGAGACTACAGACATACTACAGGAGGTGGTAAGAGACCGCAGACATACTACAGGAGGTGGTCATGGTCAGAGACTGCAGACATACTACAGGAAGAGGTCAGAGACTCCAGACATACTACATGAGGTGGTCAGAGACTGCAGACATACTAAAGGAGGTGGTCAGAGACTGCAGACATACTACAGGAGAGATAGTCAGATTGCAGACATGATACAGGGGATGGTCAGAGACTGCAGAGATACTACAGGAGATGGTCAGAATCAGCAGACATACTGCAAAAGAGATGGTCAAAGACTGCAGACATACTACAGGAGATGGTCAGAGACTGCAGGTGTACTCCAGGAGATGGTCAGAGACTGAAGATGAACGATGAGAAATGGTCAGAAACTGCAGGCATGTAACATGTCAGGCTCAGGATATGATCAGAGATCGCAAGCATACTACAGGATATGGTCAGAGACAGCAGACATGATACAGGAGAGGGTCAGTGACTGCAGACATGCTACAGGAGATGGTCAGAGACTGCAGGCATGCTACAGGAGATGGTCAGAGACTACAGGCTTGCTACAGGAGATGGTTAGAGACTGCAGGCATGCTACAGGAGATAGTCAGAGACTACAGATGTACTACAGGAGATGGTTAGAGACTGCAGATGCACTACAGGAAATGGTTGGAGACTGCAGATGTACTACAAGAGATGGTTTGAGACTGCAAACTTACTACAGGAGATCAAGTAAAGTGCTGGCACTACAACCCAATTGCAGGTATAAAATCATCTAGAGCACTCTTCACTCACCGTGCCTGACAAGTGGTCTCCAATCTGCAACAAAAGTCCCCCAAGGTAAGGTGAAGTCGGCTACAAGGTGAGCATTAATAAAATCAATCTTTATTCAATCAAAAACAGTACATGCGTTCCAAAATGGAGCCAACTGACGTGTTTCAGTCCACCAGGGCCTTAATCATAGTTCGTCTAACATAGCATACAAGACAAGTACTGTATATAGCCAGCGCTGCCCTGTCATGCCCGACATTGCAGCACAATTTGGGCGAGTGTGCTGTGCGATCAAATGCAGCATGTCTGCATTTTAGCACAGCGCTAGGCTGTTTTGCAGCGTGAATGGGACACAATTGATTCCTGTGTGTCCCTGCGGTGACAAACATTTTACAATGAGGTAAAACATCTGTCATGGTATTTAGTGTGAATTGGCCCGTAGCCTCCCTGGCGGTTTTCCCGAGTGTGGCTCAGGGTTAAAAATCAGGACCATTAGCAGTAACCCCGAGCCATACTCGGGATTACATCGCAGGATCCTGGTGTGGCTTTACTTACCTTGTCCCTGGGATCCTGCGATGTCCCCTGCTGTGTCTGCGGGCTCTGTCCTCCTCCGAAGCCTCTCCTTGCCAGGCTCCGTTCCCTGCGAGCGTCGCGATGCACGGGGGCGGAGCCTGGCGGCAAATTCAAAAAAATGTCAAAATCATAACACATACAGTACTGTAATCTTACAGATTACAGTACTGTATGAAATGATTTCACATCCCTTTTGTCCCCAGTGCTTTGGCCCATGCCCTGCATGCAGTTTTATGTGATATATACTGTTCTTTCTGCCTGGAAACTGGAGATTGTCCATAGCAACCAAAAAGTGTCCCTTTACGTCAAAAGTGGCTTTAGACCATCTAAAAAACAGCGATAGTAAGATAGTAGTTGCAGAATTGAGCGATAGTGAATCGTGGGGAAATTTATTTTATTACTATTTATTTTTATTTTTTTTAATTATTTATTTTTATTTATTATATTATAATTTATGTTTTTGTGTTTCAAAATTTATCATACCTGGGATATCTACTAGACTCTTGTTTGGACAGATTTAAGTGTGTTATTGTTAAGAATTACAGACCTACAATATAAAACGCCAAATTTTCATGCAAAATAATTGTACCGCTTTCAGCACCTAAAATCCGAAATAATCATACCGCCAGGGAGGTTAACCCATTAAGAGCCTGGCTGGGAAGAAAAGCATGCTACATATAAAACCAAAACAAACAAAACATTGTAAATGCACTGTATCCAAATATGTTAAACTAACAACAAGCTTAGGGAAACTCAAGTGGATGAAAATAGAATACTATATCAAGTATTATATAAAGTATCTTGTCATAAGATAAGTAAACTACATGGGGGGAAGACAGACAAGGATTCAATATTAACTTAAATGTAAATCCAGGTCCCTCCTTTGGTTTAACCCTTGGGGTACTCTGGTTGCAAGCCTTTGAATCCACCACAAATACCAAATGACTGCAGCGCTAAGTGAACATGAATAAACGATAAATGTGATATGTGACCCTCCTATTATGGATGGTCAGTAGTGTACAGTGCTCAATACAATCTCCTGATCCTCAATAAAGTACAAGTGCTCAAAAACTCCACATGAATTCCCAACCATGAACATCAAATAAATAATTAAAAAGTGTTATAAATATAAGTAATCAATACAATGATGAAACAATGTTCTTACAAAGTAAATAAATAATGAATAGTTCAATCTATAGTGAAGATGAACCAAAATAGTCCAAGGTGTATGAATAAAGGTGAGAAGCTATAGATCAAAACTCTTCACTTTGATCCACCTCTGTGCATGCGACAAATCACTCCTTGTGCGACCCTTCACCAGATGTGCCCTTACCTTAAGGCTTAATGAAAACACATGTGACAGTGGTTAATCCTCTAGGGTATTCCTCTTATTTGTTCCTCCATCCTTTGGTATATATCTTTAGGCAACCGATTCCACCATGCAATACTCCTTCCTGATAATCACCAGAGCCCTCCTCTCACATCACCCACATGCAAAGTAAAAACTGGCAATAGTGCTTTATCCTTTTAAAAATGTATTAAACAATCATGCGCCATATATATCAACTCACATTTTCCATATTTAAAACCACCCTGTATGCAAACAAAATGTGTGTAGAGACGGTGGTTTCACCTGAGATCACATGTTGTTTGCATACAGGCTGGTTTTAAATATGTAAAATGTAAGTTGATATATATGGCGCAGATTGGAAAATTAATTATTTATTTACTGTTTGTAAGAACATTGTTTCATCATTGCATTGATTACTTATATCTATAACACTTTAATTATTTATTTGCTGTTTATGATTGGGAATTCATGTGGAGTTTTTGAGCACTTGTACTTTATTGAGGATCAGGAGATTGTATTGAGCACTGTACACTACTGAACATCCATAATAGGAGGGTCACATATCACATTTATCGTTTATTCATGCTCACTTAGCGCTGCACTCATTTGGTATTAGTTTTTGCATTACCACATAAATAGGAAGTGTGGGGCGTGCTGGCAGCTTTTTATATAATTTTTCATTTTATTTTGATGGTTTAGCATAGCAGCTCACAAGGTTTTAACACACATATGAATCCACCACGCTTCTTTACCTAATAACTTCTGGTGTCTGTCCCCCCCTCTGGGTGACACCAATCTATACCACAAAATCTAAAAAAGTAGTATCACCACCATGGACTTCCCTAAAATATTGTAAAACATTTGATATTCGTTTGGCTTGCAGATTGCCCAAATCGCAAAAATGCTCGCCAATGCAAGTTCTAAGGTGATGTGTTGTGCTCCCCACTGTAAGCGACAAGCTGTGGGGTACACAACAAATGTAGTGTCACAATTGATGTAATATTTAATTCTAAACTCTTCACCTGTAACTAGGGATTGAAAACTTTTTGTACACTGGGTTAAAACATGTCAGTTGGCTCCATTTTGAAACACATGTAATCCTTTGGATTTAATTTTGACAATACTCACCTTGTTACCGACTTCACCTTACCTTGGAGTACTACAGGAGATGGTTGGAGACTGCAGGCATACTACAGGTCATATCAAAATATATATATATCACTCTCCTGCGCTGTGTGGTAAATCCCAACGTGTTATCAGACTCTTATCTTGACATGTTAGTATATGTGGATAATGCACACCTCCCTGCCTTCCAAAGACTGGGAGAGTCCAAATGAACTGAAAGCATAGAAGAACACAAAAGGGAGCATAGGCCTAGCATATTATCCTCAATACATGTTTTATTTAATAGGAATGGCGGTGAATATACTCACAAACCAGTACTTGTGTCATAGCATTATCATAAAATCCTCTGCTTAAATCCATATGCGAAAAACCACAACACTTGTAGTCACATTGGCTAACGGGTTTCAAGTTTTCAATCTTCTTCAGAGCCTACAGAACATGTCCATTTCACATGCTTATATATGGTGTACTGACTCAAATGGTAGTACCCCTTTATGGGTCAATCTCATTGTGCCAAATGTAATCAAAAGGTGGGTAGATAGGTTAAGGCCTCACATTCATGCGACCTGAAAGTCGCGTGATTTTGCTGTGACTTTGCCATGACCCAAAGCAATGCCCGTGCAATATAAAGTCCATGGACTCCAAGTCGCACCAAAGGGGGACCAAAGCAGTGCAGGGACCACTTCGAAGTCGCTGTGACCCGAAGTCGCACAGACACGAATGGCACCCATTGGAAGTCATGGAGTACGACTTGTCATGCGACCCCGCAGTCCCAAGTCGCAGGACATGTCACACAAATGCGAAAGGGGCCAAAGAGATGAGGAAAGAACGGCAAAAAGAGGAAGAAGATAACCTCCACCCCTACACATTTAACAATTAAAATCTACAATTTATCCAGCTCAGTATTTGACAAAACAGATCTTTATGTACTGCGTAAAGGCCTGAATTTTGCCCCTAAAAATCCCCCAAAATTGTTTGAATTGCTTGTAGATTTGAACAAATATGTCCGGAACCTCATACTCAAGAGATACTTTGCCCTCAATAAAGATCAGCCAACAGAATCCACTATGTCTATAGATAATCAACCTGATGTTGTGGTTAAGGAGGATGATGCCGATCTCCTCCTTCTAGAGAGCCTCTACCAGGAGGGAGCGTGTGAGGATGTGAGTGAGGAACTAGAGATATATGATCATGTAAACAGAAAGATAATACACACGGACTATAAACCTAAATCATCTTTCTGTCCTCACTGGGTCAAAGGGAATCATATTCCGACATTCTATGATATTGTGTATGAAGAAATCAGACAGATACGCCAAAAATACATTACCAACAACAAATTAGGGTATACTATAAGGAATAATGAATGTGAAAGATCCAAAGTAGTTTCAAGAAATTGAAGGAGAATGAAGGAATAAGAAGAAGACAAGCGGACAAAGGGGGCGGATTGGTCATCCAAGACAGAGAGGCTTACCTGGCAGAAGCTATGAGACTGCTTGAAGACAATGACACATATGAAAAACTCCCCGGAGACCCTCTACCAGAATATAAAACCTCTCTAAAACAACTACTCGAGAGAGCAATAAACAATGGAATAATAACGAAAAATGAATACCAGTTCCTGTACAAACAAAACCCGCACACTTCTACCACATCCCAAACATCCATAAAGATCTGTCGTATACCCCTGGAAGACCAATCATAGAAGAAATTGACAGTCTGACCAGCAATCTGGGATGTTATATAGACCACTTTTTACAAGATATAGTAGTAGAATTTCTCTCCTACGTGAGAGATTCGTGGCATATGCTGGAGATTTTGTCCTCTTTCTCGTGGCAATCGCAATATAGGTGCCTTTCTCTTGAAGTGTCGTCGCTCTACACATCAATTGAACACAAGTATGGCATTTTGGCAGTGGAACGTTACCTTGAAATGAGCAATCTGAATCCATTACAAGCAGGGTTTTTGGAAGACTCCATAGAATATACTTTGATACATAACTACTTCTATCTGGGGGAATTATACAGGCAGGTAATAGGCACAGCTATGGGAGCTAGATTTGCCCCCAGCTGTGCCAATTTGTTCATGGGTTATTGGAAGGACTGTTTTATCTGGGCTAATAACCCCTTCAGGAGAAATCTGGCTCTAAATTCAAGATACATAGATGATATCTTAATTGTATGGGATAGATCGGAGACAGAACTAAGCAACTTCCTAGATTATTGCAATGGCAATTTCTTTGGTATAGACATATATACATTCACTCATGTTGCTGATGAAAAAGCATTGGTGTTCCTGGACTTAGAATTATTTTTTATTTATTTATTTCAGGTACTTATATAGCGCCGTCAATTTACGCAGCGCTTTACATAGAATTACAGGTGGATGGGGATGGAAACATCTTTTCAAGAACACACTTCAAACCTAGCATGGGCAATTCATATTTTCACGCCAAGAGCTACCATCATCCTAAATGTATACACAACATCCCATTTGGACAATTTTGCAAGCTCAAGAGAAGGGATTTTTTTCATAAATCCCTGAAAAAGGATACAAAGAAGAGCTGTGGAGGAGGCCTACATGAAATACTGGGTACAATACAATGAGGGAGGATTACTGTATGTACACAAAGTGAAAAGAGAAACCAGACCCATGAAAAAATATACAGAGAGGAAAGACACTAACTCCATCAGATTCAGCATAAAATACAATACCAAGGCTTTTGAAATCCAATGTGCCATCCAACGGAATTGGAAAATTCTCAAGCAAGATCTGGTTTTGGGAAAAACACTACCCTCTAAACCAGAGGTTGTATTTAGGAAACCAAGAGATCTAAGGAGTTTCATCTCACCCAGCAAGTTGCGTAAAGTCCAAATGAAAAGTAAGACCATTATGGGCCCCTGGTCATCGGCGTTCGACCAGAGAGGAAACTTCAGGTGCGGAGTGAATAACTGTGGCACCTGTATATTCATGTAGCACCGGAAAAAGGAAGAAATGGGGAAGGATGGGCGCAACCACAAGATTAAACAGTAAATGCATTGTGGAACCTCATACCTGGTCTACGGTATTATCTGCCCTTGTGGTCTGTTGTATGTGGGACGCACGATATGCCCATTAAGAGTGAGGTTTGGAGAGCAACATCATTAACAGCAAAGAAGATAACAAACTTACAAACAAAAATAAAAACAAAAACAAGTACTCAGTCCCCTGACATTTTTAAGAACATCATGATATATATATATATATAATATTCATTGGTATAGAGGCAATAGGCAGTGATTCAGATAGTTGCAGGAGATTCCAAAAGCTGTGCAGAACTGAAACCTACTGGATATTTACCCTAGGAAGTTTGGCTCCTGTGGGCCTAAATGAAGATCTTGAAGTACATGGAGTAGTCCAATAAGCCAGGACATTTCAGAGCACTGCGAGTTACGGCTGTGTAGAATTCATCTGTGTAGAATTCACCCCAGATGTCTTTCCACTCACTTGTCCAACCACCCTTGGCCACCATATTAGGAAAACATGCATTTAAAGAACAGTATGCCACAAACAAGTGCTCCCCTACCTTGCCAATCCTCAGCCACCCTACTAAGATACACATCAAGCAGAAGAGCAATGGGCAGTGGGGGCGGTAGCGGTAAAGCGCCACCAGTTTTAGCGGCGCTTTACCTCTGCTTAAGCGGCGCTTTCCCCCCGAAGGGGTTATAAGTGCCCACAAAGCACAGATGCCGAAGCCCTTTGCAGGCACTTCTGCAGCGCTGCCCATTGATTGCAATGGGCAGGATGGTTTAGGAGTGGTGTATACACCACTCCCACACTGCCCCAAAGATGCCACTTGCAGGACTTTTTTTCTCGTCCTGTAAGCGCACCGCCCCAGTGTGAAAGCGCTTTGCAGGTGCTATTTTTAGCGCTAAAAACACCTCAGTGTGAAAGTGGCCTAAGAGACATCTAAACAAGGTATGCCCATCAAATAGCAATAGTGATACTAGCTTGATTCCAACAAGCAAGACAACTATACCTATCACTTAACACTATCACCATTCCAGGGGTATTCTGACATACACACCTCCTCTACTACACATTAGTACAGACGCTCAATGAGTATATGGGCTTTAAGGAGTATAAAGATAGCTCACAAATATATTCTTTTTTACATTTAGTTTTTCATCTATGTTTTATCTATGTAAATTTATATTTGTTTGTATATGTTTCCATTTTTATTCTTTCATTTTTACCCATTTTTATTGTGACATTTATTGTGATATTTATTGTAAGGTTTACTGATATTCTATTCCGGTCAGTGTATAACCGGTCACTATATACTAGATATTTTATGTTATTTTATTTCACTTGGGCCCTTTTTGCACTTGTGCGACTTGGGACTGCGGGGTCACATGACAAGTAGTACTCCATGACTTCCAATGGGTGCCATTTGTGTCTGTGCGACTTCGGGTCACAGTGACTTCGAAGTGGTCCCTGTACTGCTTTGGTGCAACTTGGAGTCCATGGGCCTCTATATTGCACAGACATTACTTTGAGTCACATCAGAGTCACGGAAAAGTTGCAGCAAAATCACGCGACTTTTAGGTTGCACAAATCTGAAGGGGGCCCTAACCTATATACCAACCTTTTGATTACATTGGGGACAATAAAATAATGAGATTGACCCATAAAGGGGTACTACCATTTGAGTCAGTACACCATATATAAGTATGTGAAATGGACATTTTCTGTAGGCTCTGAAGAAGAGAGAAACCTTGAAACGCGTTAGCCGATGTGACTACAATTGTTGTGGATTTTCGCATTTGGATTTAAGCGGATGATTTTATGATAATGCTATGGCACAAGTACTGGTTTTTAAATATATTCACTTCTATTTTTATTAAATAAAACATGTATTGAGGATAATGCGCTAGGCCTATGCGCCCTCTGTGTTCTTCTATGCTTTCAATACTACAGGAGATAGTTGGAGACTGCAGGCATACTACAGGAGATGGTCAGAGACTACAAGTGTACTGCAGGAGATGGTCAGAGACTGCAGGAGTACTACAGGAGATGGTTAGAGACTGCAGGCATACGACAGGAGAGATGGTCAGAGACTGCAGGTGTACTACAGGAGATATGGTCAGAAACTACAGATGTACTACAAGAGATGGTCGAAGGCTGCAGGCGTACTACAGGAGACGATCAGACACTGCAGGCATACTACAGGTGATGGTCAGACTGCAGGCGTACTACAGGAGAGATGCTCAGAGACTTTAGATGTACTACAGGAGATGGTTGGAGACTGCAGGCGTACTACAGGAGATTGTCAGAGACTGCAGGCATACTACAGAAGATTGTCGGAGACTGCAGATGTACTAGAGGAGATGGTCAGAGACCGCAAGCATACTACAGGAAATGTAAGAGACTGCAAGCATATTACAGGAGATATCACAGACTGCACATCCCTGTTTACTGCCCAGTGCACTGCCCCATGTACTGTCTGATCACCTTTCCCTGTACATTTGCTGCTGAACAATCATAATGCTCCTTCCTGATCACCACAACAGGTGCTCTCGGTGGCCCCACATGTGTAATTTACTTACTGCTCTGTGTGACACTAACAAGGAGGACAGGTCCCAGACTCCCAACATGGACTGTACAGAGGAGGGCGCAGCAGGCCTGCCCTCCTTCCCCCGCCCCAAAGGTCACAGCTCTGCTTGTTAGGGGGTAGAGTGATCGGCTATTGGTGGATGTGAAGGTCACATGACGGCGGGTGAGGAAGTGGTTGGTTAGGACTCGGGAGAGGTGACAGAGCACCCAGCCTGGAGATTCAAGATGAGGTGAGAGAATGTCAAGCACGCATCTTTGCCAGACCTGCCCTGACGCTGCACAGCCTGAGTCCGCCTCCGATGAGCGGTTCCAAAACCAACCACAGCCATCTTTTTTATGGGCAGTGCGAGCTTAAGGGGCAGCTGCTTTGGGCCCCACAACAATGACTAGGCCTGGGACAGCTGCCCTTTTTGCCAAGCATTTAAGATGGCCCTAGCAGAGTGGAGGGGGGTGGAGAGGAGAGAAGTTTGTTTCCAGGGTGAAGATCCACTTTAATAGAAAGAAGCTCACCAGCCCACCCCAAAAACCACATTATTGCTGCCTGTATTAAACTATTTGAGGATACAAGAACTCAAATTAACTGCATTATACATTGCATAAAGTACAAAATTCCGGTGATAACATGCATGAATAAAAACACTGTGGGGTTGATTTACTAAAGGCAAATAGACTGTGAGTGAATGTTTTGAAGCTTCACTTTGTAAAGAATATCTAATCAGGTGCAAAGAAAATTTAAGAAATGGAAATCAGCAGAAATTCACCACATTCACCCCAGCACCAAATCAACAAGTATATAGGTAGCTATGGCTGGCACAGACCTCTAACCATACCTGTAAACATTGGCTCATTCTCTTGTCCCACAATCTCACAACTCCATAGTAAGACGATCCAGTGGCTATCATGTGATTCCCATCACTCTGCATGCAGTAGAGAACGCTGTCATGAGGCTCCTCCCATTCCTTCACACACCTCCTGAAAAGAAAAAGCCATGTTTAACGAAGACAATCATATAATGGCATTACTTCTATTCTGTTGCTAACATACTAAAAGAATATGCCGTTTTGGTCAAAAAGCTGCCATAATAGGTAGTGCAGTCCAATGATAAAAAAGTATTTTGGAAAAGTTTAGTATGATGGGCGATACATCTTTAGCCTTTTCCCACCAACACCTCCCAGCCCTTCAAGAGGTTCCAAATGCTGGGAGGCAGAGGCGGAGGCGGAGATTCTGATCATCTGATTGGCAGTCACAGAGGTCACATGATCGGAAAGCTCCCGATCGCAACTATGTATTAGCTAATGATATTTAAATCAAAATTTGGATGCTACTTACAGGGCTTCCCACAGCTTGAATTGCAGCTGATTAAGCAGGAATCAAACATAATTCAAGATGTCTTTGGTCAGCCTTCATAATAAATTAGTATTCATATTTATGTTAATTAATCTCCTGAAGAAGTGGAATGGAGGAATCTTGATTGCTATGAGCACCCAGACAGTTCTTTTTCTTTTAGACACTTTTAACCATGACTACTGTTAATTGAATATCCTGCTGCAGACTAAATTCATGTAAACAGGAGCCGAAAATAAAAAGGGGAACAATTGTCACCAAAACAGGTTTGCCAATTGGAAGACTTCCACCGACCTTTGTTCGAAATTTTGGATTTGCAATCATTTTCTGTCCCAGTGGTCACCAGAACAAAGGCAGAGTGTGAATCATCCCAGTTGGGAAATAGACAGCAGTATAAACGTAATGGGGTTCTATTCCTATTCTATCCAAAACTAAACCAAAAAGTACAATTTAGCTTCTATGTACTGTAGTTTGATCCTTGCATTTGATGCTCAACTTGCCACTACTTGCTTTATGTACAGATGTATCTATAAGCTACAACATACAAGGCCCTCTGAATTCTCCTGTATTGAATTGTTCCGTTACTGTACTGTCTTCTTCCATTTTTAAAGAGCTGCACAAACTGTTGGAGCAGGGCCGGTGCTACCACTAGGCAAACTAGGCAACCGCCTAGGGCGCACTGCTGCCTAGGGGCGCCCGGCCACTGGTTTCCCGCCACGTCTGCATGCTTTGCAGGCTGCAGCATGTAACTAACTCAGTCTCAGGCAGCTGCTCTGTCCGGCCAGTAGTGTAATTAGAGGCGCGGTGCAGCACTGGAGCCAGCACTAGAAGAATCAGAGCCGATGCTTCATGTATAGTGCCACCTCCTGTCACATTGGCAGGGCAATGGGGGCGGCAAAATGAGGTTCCGCCTAGGGTGTCAACAATTCTTGCACCAGCCCTGTGTTGGAGCTATAAAAATCCTGTATAATAATAATAAGCTTGAAATATTTTATTTTAAGCTAAACTCAGTTTGTAAAATATTATGTTGTTCATCAAAGCAGACATAAGACAAGCAATACAATATGTATAGAGAAATAAACCTATGTGTGTGTGTGTGTGTGTGTGTGTGTGTGTGTGTGTGTGTGTGTGTGTGTAAGGTTACTTACTGTATTTATGATTATATTTCCCACATTCATAGGTCAAGAACAGCTGAGCAACAGGAAATCCCTAAGTAACGCTTTACACATGGATCAATAACATTCAACTAGCTTCTCACTGCTCAATGACTTTCATTTCCTCTGTGGTATCAGCAGCCAGTGTAGTGAAGTCTACAACATAGCTATAACCTTACCACTTATCCCTCTCAATCTGGTGTGATCCTTCCAAATAGTAATTATTTCATTTCATCCATAAATATGAGAACAGTACCGTTCTGCTTTTGTGAACTATTGTACAAGTCCAGCCTAAAGTACAACTAAAGGATTTAGATTTAGGATTTAGATTTGTATAAAGTGGTGTGAGATTATTATCACTGCCAGGTACTTGTATTTCTGTCTCCGTCTTGATCATCAATTTCACAAGAAATGAAAGTGAGGGTAAATCCAAAACTTTGAGTCGCCACAAGAACAGAAATAGAATTGTAAAATGGGAACAGTTGTTTTCATAATAACTGTCCCTCACATTGGAAAAACAGCCTCTCACTTCCTGTTTAGTCTTCAGGACAGGAAATCCCTTAATTCTCTCCTTCTCTATCTAATATAAAAAAATACTTTGGGCTTTGTATACCTTAGCTATAATGTAGATTCTTAATTTGCTTCTTACCCCTACATATTACTACTGTCTTGTAAACAAGGTACCATCAAAGAGCACTGTTATGGCTCAACTGATGAGGCAAAGTTTTTGGTTTTACTTGCAGGTGTCAGAGTGCACACTGAAATGTAAAACCGAGGCTCCACATTATGGATATAAAGGGAATCTACAGGATGGGAGGGAAGGTGTATTTTTTAAAATTTTGCTTCTCTTATTTCTGTTCTCAACATTCAGGGTCTCTGAGACAGTAAGGCCAGGAGTGCTCCATCTGTTTTGTGCTTCTTTGATAGGTGACTTCCTACACATATTAGCAATAGATAACTAATCAATTATAACTGATTCATGAGAGCCCAGCAAGCAGAATCTCCTGATTTATAAAGCCTACTTAGGCATAGAGCAATAGAATACAGCTTATATCAAAGCATAATAAAACGAAAAAAAAAAAAATATGCAATACATCTCTGCAATACATGCACATTTCCCCGGTTTTAGCCCTTTAAATAAGAAAATCTGATTTCTTTGCTTATCGTCAAAATCTTTTTCTTGGAATCCACTGAGGGATACTGGAATACAGAAACAGTCAATCTTATCTACCATGATAAGAATTAGGTTGCCCAGTCATGCAACCAATCTCAAATGGGATATCTGAAGAACTTGGGAACCATCGCAGTGTAATATTCCATAAGGAAATGTGACTTTTGAAACTGATAAAGAACTCAAGGGCACCAACCCTAAAGTCAGCCTGATTAAAAGAAGGTAGGGTGCATGAAAGGTACCCCTACACAGGTGCTGGGGGTGAGGGGGAGAGCTATATTGCAAACCCATTGCAGTACAGGGGACACAAGAAAAAAACAAGTGGAAGGGCTAAATTTTCTACCTTAACATTCTGAAGTGTCACTGGGTCTGACAGAGGACATTTCTGCTGGACCTGCCTAACTTGGAACACAGAATATGGTTCTAAGAATATCCAACAAAGCATCCATAGTCGCTGAGTGAGGGGCAGGGACCCTAGCCACACTGCTAAAAACATCCACCTGATTAAAAGCATGACCAAAGAAAGGGATTTGGAGAAACTTCCCCAAGAGGGTGCAGTATCAGCCACAGAAGGAGGGCCAATCTCCAAATGATCAGGTCCCACAATGGCCTCTGGACATACCTGACCCCAAAATGGGGTACCTTCAGTGGGATTCTAGCATGTTCTGGCTGCTAGCAATACAAGGGAGCCTAAAGCCCAGACGATTTCTACCTGCCATGCAGGAGATGGGGAGCACCCATGTGCACAAACCTCTTTATTTGGTGAGAAGGCTATTGGTTGAGGAAAGCCAAAAGCCAATGCATTGTCAATAAGGAAGTCAGTGCGGTTAAGAGTAAAATTTATCATCCAGTATAGTAACCAGGCCACCTGTCATGCCATGGAGAGGACTTCTAAACCTTTCCAGAGGTTAACTTCCTACAAGACCTGGGTGACATCCAATGGATTGCAACTCAAAAAGCCGATTCACAGAGGGATACCCTGAAAAAGCAAGGACCATTGGTTCCAGAGAACCAGACTTAAGCACCAGAAAAGGGGACACCTGGAAAGCTGGATCCCCCAAGGAGTAGTGAGAACTGGTCCTGAGCAAACCTAATAGGCTAAGGTTTCCTCTGCATTGGGGGATGGTGCAGGGTACTAAATACCACAAAAGGTTCAACCGAATCTGAGGATACATAATTCACCTGATGAAGGGAATGTTAGGTCTGAATGGGATACAACTTCAGAAGCCATGTTCCCACTTGAACAGGGAGAAGGGTGTGGGGAAACCATAAAAAAACTACCTTCAACCCCCCCCCCCCTTATTTTTCCTCCTTTGTGTTTCATTATGGTACCAACTCCTTTACATGAATGCCTGCATTGTGACAGACATAACCTTCACCTCTATGATGACTAGCCTCTTCCAACTTTTTGGAACCAGGGGAATAAACCCTCTGCTGATGGTTTTTAATTTCTATATATATATATAGAGAGAGAGAGAGAGAGATACACACACACACACACACACAAGTTATGTTCTCATGACTACGTAAAACTTTTTAAAGGTTGTTAAATGTTTGCTACTGTAATTTTTTTTTGATTGTTTCACTGTCGCACTTTCCAAGATATATAGTCGGATATACTGTAGCAGTGGGATTATGTTCTTGATGTCTCAGCAGAGAAATGTTGCTTCCATGTAGAGGTGATGCAATTAGGCCCAATATGAGGCAAAGCCTTGGGTACTCACAAACAAGTGGTGCTTATTAGGGTCTTAGGCAGCCAGAGGTGACCAGGTCACTGTAGGCAGGCAGTGAACACAGACCAGAGACCAATGATCTACGTGCAAAGCAGAGACCAATGATCTATGTGGGGCTTCAGAGGCAGGGAGAGCAGCAGAATGGTGACCCCTTCAAGCTGAATGGTGGGAAAGAAGGTGGGCACATCGCAGTGAATGATATCAGCACTCAATCCCACAGCCATTACAGGGCCTTGCTTACAATTGTTCGGCTAGCCAGTGTCCTAAACCTCTTATAGGTGGCAGTATAACTCGTCAGCTTATACATTCCTGTGTCCCTCAATGGATAAGAAAGAAATACCTGTTGGTTTGCCCGAAATGCACTTAACTCTTAAGTATTGTTGTGAGCTGAACATTCACAGCTTTCTTGAGTGTGGTCAGCCCTCCCCGTTGTTTTTTGCAAAACCACTCACCCACTTTCAGATCTTTACAACATAAAGGTTAATCATTTTGTAGTCCAAAATAGAAACAAAGATGGCTGTTAGAGACAACACAAGGAGTGCACACAGGACAGCACAGAATTTCAACAGATTAACAGGTTTTTTTTGCACTTACTGAACAGATATGGCTAATTGATTCAAATGGTATATTTAACAGACCAAAGGAGAGCAAAAAAGAGAAGTTCATTGTTAGCGTTTATATACACTTTAACATAAAAAGCCTGTTATAGGAAACAGACATTATTAAGAAAGAAAGCATAAGATAAAGATACAAATAAAGAACCCATACTGGCAATATATGTTTTATGATGCTGTATTTGCTTGCAAAGCAGAATTATCTCCCATCAAATATGATATAATGCAGTCTAACATGTGGGCAAACAAAAACAACATTGATGAGTATTGATGGAGGTGAGATCATCCCAAGAACTAAAAGGTAAATTCTCAATGCACTCTGTCTTCAGACCTTCCCGCTTTTAAATCTCAATATTGGCCCACAGTTCTGAATTATTGTATGAGGTCATTGTCACAAAGATCCACTACAGCAAAGCTATGGCTACATCATACAGGACAAAGGTTAGGCTTAAGTATCTACCCTGTTAATAAAACCCTATCCCATTTGTTCAGTTTCCTATGTGCAACTCTAGCTTACTGTAAAACTGATAGCTATGAATGGATTCTATTAGACTGGATCAACACTTCCTATTTTACTTACTGATTTCAGCAGTGAAATGTACTCACTGCACTTCCTTTTCAGTAACCCAAACACGTACTCCTTCTGCTGTATTCATGGTGAATCACAATTTACTGCAGCTTTTTTTCCCCACAATGGCATCAGCAGCATGCATACAGTACAGCACTATGGTACAAAACTAGCCTATGTGCTTTGGACTCTTCAGGAGGCAGATTGGCTCCACATCTTTGCCTAAGCATAAAATCACTGCCCCAGCTACCCTAACAGCAGACACCGACAGAGGAACACCTGGAAACTTAGTCCTAGCTCATTTCTCTATGTCATGCTGCAGTGACCTCTGCACTCATCCCTTTTTAATCCTGACAAGAGAAAGAGTGGATTTCAGCTTTTAATAGCCATACTACAAAATCTTTTGGATAAAAAAAGGTTATAACAAAGAATATATTTACGGGGTATACTTCTTGGGAATCAGGTCCTTTAACATATGTGTAAAAGGTAAAAAGCAGTGAAGGGAAGGATCTCTTTCATTATGACCACTTTGGGATTAAATTAGGCCCTCCACGCACTATTTTGATGGACTGCTATTTTATCCTTAATATTGGTGGAGCTGCAGAGATAATGAGTCCACTGAAGTTATGATTTTGCAAATGTTAAACATAAGAAAAAAACATGGAATCCCTGGGTAAAGCATTGACTACCCCCCGATTTGATGAGCCATTGTTGCCTAGGTAGACCACCCGTCATGACCCTCGCAGTTCCACCCTCGGGGACTTAATTCAACTTCTTTCACTTCCCTGCCCTAATTTTCATCCTTGTCTTTCTCTTCCCCTGGTCATCTCCTTTAACTTTTCTTCCCAATGTACAGTATCTCACAAAAGTGAGTACACCCCTCACATTTTTGGAAATTTTTTTTATATCTTTTCATGTGACAGCACTAAAGAAATTACACTTTGCTACTATGTAAAGTAATGAGTGTACAGCTTGTATAACAGTGTAAATTTGTTGCCCCCTCAAAATAACTCAACAAACAGCCATTAATATCTAAACTGCTGGCAACAAAAGTGAGTACACCCCTAAGTGTAAATGTCCAAATTGGGCTCAAAGTGTCAATATTTTGTGTGGCCACCATTATTTTCCAGCACTGCATTAACCCACTTGGACATGGAGTTCACCAGAGCTTCACAGGTTGCCACGGAGTCCTCTTCCGCTCCTCAATGACGACATCACGGAGCTGGTGGATGTTAGAAACCTTGCGGCCCTCCACCTTTTGTTTGAAGATGCCCCACAGATGCTCAATAGAGTTTAGGTCTGGAGACATGCTTGGCCAGTCTATCACCTTTACCCTCAGCTTCTTTAGGAAGGCAGTGGTCGTCTTGGGGGTGTGTTTGGGGTCGTTATGTTGGAATACAGCCCTACCCCCAGTCTCTGAAGGGAGGGCATCATGTTCTGCTTCAGTGTGTCACAGTACATGTTGGTATTCATGGTCCCCTCAATGAACTGTAGCTCCCCAGTGCTGGCAGCACTTATGCAGCCCCAGACCATGACACTCCCACCACCATGCTTGACTATAGGCAAGACACACTTGTCTTTGTACTCCTCACCTGGTTGCAGCCACACCCGCTTGACACAATCTGAACCAAATAAGTTTATCTTGGTCTCAGATGAGGTCGGATGAGGATTTTGATGGGAAGTCTAGCTTAGGTGGAACGGAGTACCCCCTGGTGGTCAAGGTTGGAACAACGGAACTGATCCCCTTTATTGCATGCTGATTTATCACGTTGTGAAGGTGGTCATACTTAGAGTGGAACGGAGGACCCCCTGGTGGTCAAGGTTGGAACAACGGAACTGACTCCCTCTATTACATGCTGATTTATTACATTGTGAAGGTGAGGGCTCTGTGAGCTCATTCTTTGGATATATACCTCTCCCTGCCCACTGTTTTTTACTGGAACTATTTATACATGATTCCTTCTTTTAGACATTTTTTTGAAGATTACATATGATTTTTTGAAGATCTTATTAAGAGACTACTAGTACTCTCTTTGTCATGCCCTGGGATTGATCTATTTATGTTTCACATTTGCATGTTTTTTATTATTTAATAAGAAACATTTTAGGTTTACTTTTTTACTATTTTTATAGACACGTTAGATTTACTCATTCTATTTAGTGGATATTTAAATAATATTTGTTTATTATTTATCTTATTATATTTTTTGCTGTAGCGCGGGATCACTTTATGGTTGTTACAACTGAGACCTTGTAACACTAACGAGTCACTTGACACCGGGGAGGGGAAAATGGCTAATTTGGACATTTTCACTTAGGGATGTACTCACTTTTGTTGCCAGTGGTTTAGACATTAATGGCTGTGTGTTGAGTTATTTTGAGGGGACAGCAAATTTACACTGTTATACAAGCTGTACACTCACTACTTTACATTGTAGCAAAGTGTCATTTCTTCAGTGTTGTCTGTCACAGTAAAAGATATAAAATATTTTAAAAAATGTGAGGGGTGTACTCACTTTTGTGAGATACTGTATTTGGCGCTTTCCTTTTGTCATGGTGCAGTAATGGTATGGTTCCCAACTGAAGGCCCTGTCTTTAACTACACCAGTTTATCACAGCTGATCCTTCTCTAGTGCAAAGATTGCAGGGATTGGCACTTTACAGTAATTTTATTTTTTTATTTTATTTGGAGATAGCTACTTCAGCAGTTTTGTTAAAAGTAGCTTTATGTTTGCCGCCTCTGGCGAGTGCTGTGTCTGACCTTGGTTTTTGCAACCTCTCATCTCTCTACCTGATGCCAGATCAGTACATGTCTATGTCTACTGATGTGCCATCCACTGTACCTGAATTGTTCCTATTACATTCAAATGTTAATAAACAAATTTGACAAGAAGAATTAGCTGATGATTAGATGTGTACACAGGCTAAACTACAAACCCCATTTCTGTTATCAAACTATGTCTTTTCGTATAACTAGTCATAGACACCCAAGGGTTTAACTATATCCATAGCACACCATATAACTGCTATGGGGCCAAAATGTATGCAGGTACCAATAGCATTTGGCAAATACATCATGGTTAAAAGTCTATATGAAAACTTCCATACAATTGCTATGAAAGCGGTTTGTATGCTGTAACACTAGAGCAATTTGAGATAGAGATTAGGAACAAGGGGGCCCTAATGTTTCTTTCTATGGAGCCTCATAACATGTAGTTACAGATATTTCTATTATTAAACTGTATAGGAAGTGCCATTGATTAAATCCTCTGTTTGACAGACTACTGCAGATAATAAATCAAACTTGCTTTCTTTAATTTTTTTTTTTTTTTTAAGAGAGTCCCTGAAACGACCCTTTTTAAAACTGCTGACATGACTGGTTATGGTTGAAGAACTAGATAAGGTGGCAAGTTGCCATCTGAAATCCTCTAGAATTGTTTAGTGTCCTAACCAGGACATGCATTAATAAATTATAATAGGATGGCATCACTTTCAAATGTCTGACATCTTGTCTATCCCAATAAGTGAAAAGCAGGAAGACCAATTAGTATCTGGCAGAAAGACCCATGGCTGAAAGATAATCAATTCTAAGGAGAGCCGACCTGTCCTTCTCCCATTAATGTAGGAGGCTGACAGTAAACATGGTGTTCCCCTTGACCTTATGTGCAGTCACACTGACTCTATGCTAAGTGGTAATGTACCCAATCGATTCCTCTGAGCCACTAGATGCTGTGCAGTGTGAGGGGGCTGTTGTAATAAACTGCAGCCTTGTTTTTTCTTCTATGTGGGGCACTAACACTACATCACATTCAATAGAACATGGATGGAACATAAAATTATTACAATATTACACAATCCAGAATTCAGAGGGTCTTACTAACACAATTTAGAAAAACATTTTTTTTTCTCTTGAACAAGGCACAGGAAAAACAGCTAAATATAATATAAATCTTAAACACTTTAGTTTTAGTAGAATCCGACTGCAGTGTCTGAATGTATTAGAAAAAAACTGCTTTGCACCAATTCACTTGTGTATGTGTATGAACACATTCGTAAACATTAAATCCCAACTGAAGTTTTAGCCCAAATGCTAAAAAAAACACCAGGGTTCAGTTGCAGCAGAAAATCATCAGTATAGGAGGAGAAGCAGTTCAGAAGCAAGAAAGTCCGTCAGCACTGGCCCTTACGCAAATGATTTCCTCAAACTCAACATCTGCAATTCTAGCATAACCACAATTCAAGAAGGATAACTCAGCGCTACAATAACAAGTAAAAATGCATTGGAAAAAGCCCAACGAGATATACAATATTTTAAAGAAGTACTATTTTTTAGTGTTTCCAGTAATCCCTGCCAAGTAATATACAAATCAAATGTACATGTAGTGCGCATGTACCTCTTGTGTTTTGGAACATATTTGAAGTACATAAAGCAGTATTAAACCCATTCAGCCAGTAAGGCTGTTGTTTTTCAAAAGAACAAGCTCTATTCCAGATGTATCAGTTTAAAGGAATGAGACAAACTACCACTGGAAGGGGTGTTTACAACGGTCAGCTTTTATTTATTTATGTAAAAAAAATGTTTGCTGTAACTGATTATAAAGTGTGAACTGGAGTTTAGCTTCAATTTGTTAGTGTATTTAAATTTACTTGTACATTTTTTTTTAATACCCTCCCCACCAGACTGTGCTGCTGTCTGTTGTGTCACCTGTGCTCCTTTATCCTGAGTAGGGTAACTTTAATACAGGAGGTGGACAATTAAAAACCAGAATAAATGAACACTTAACCAACATTAAGAAAGGCTTTCCAAACCACAGTGTTTCAAGACATTTTAAATTGTATCATAATAGTGATCCTACACTTTGTACCTTTTATGGAATTGACAAAATAGTTAAACATTGGAGGGGGACCCACATGAAAAGAGAAATCTCCAAAAATGAAACTAGGTGGATTTACAAACTGAGAAGTATGCAACCATTGGGAATGAACATAGAATTGGATCTGAATTGTTTCATATCCAATGACTAGCCCCCCTTTCAAAGTACAATTTAACATTATCTCTCTTTTTTACATATGTCACTATTATTTCCCTTTTAATAATATTCCCCTTCTTACAAATAATGTTTATTTAGGATTTATTATTATTCCCCTTTAAAAATATTCCCTTTCTTACATATAATTGTTTATTACCCTTGACCTAGGCGGCGTGTATGTCAGGCAACGAATTGTGGCATACTGCAGTTTGCTGTCGGAATACTTGCCGCCATCTAGAGGAATTTGTTGAAATTACCTAGTATATTATATTTAGAGGGAGGTATACCACTTATTGTGTAATCATAGATTAACAGTTTTGATATGTGTGTGGGATAAGGGTAATATTGTTAGCAGTACATCTATTTTGTTTTTTTTTTGCCAATGTAACGAAGAATAAATCTATTATTGTTCCCTGACTGGGACTGAAGCTGCGCACAAAGTTCAGCCTACTAATTATTCTTACTATAAAAAACATGCCCATTAGTAACCAGGTACGCTTTGAAGACGTAAACAACGAAATTACGTCGAGGCGGTACCTGGTCACGTTTGTTTACTTATGCAATATCCAGTCCGGCTGGTTGTTGGTGTAAGCCGGTGGAACGCACGCCATCCACGGAGGGGAGACGGAGGTGACTCCACACAGCATTCCCCTGATAAGCCAGCAGCCCCAGTGCCGGGATAGGCACTTTTAAATGTAAGGGGCCATTTGGCCATTTTTTATACTTTGATTTTATTACCGTATATACTCGAGTATAAGTCGTTCCGAGTATAAGTCGAGGCCCTAATTTACCACAAAAAATGGGAAAAACTTATTGACCTGAGTATAAGACGGGGGTGAGAAATGCACAGCTACTGTAAGTGGAAAAGAGGGTCAACAATGCCCATTTGCAGCATCACTGTGCCCATTTGCATGCCTTACTGTGCCCATTTGCAGCCATAGGTCCCCTGAACTTCAAACTCGGTAGTTAAGGGTTCCTAGATGCCCCCTAGCTGCAGCAAAAATTTGGGGTCTCTGGTCCCGAAATGACATTGCTGCAGATGGACACAGTGGACCGAATTTGGGGCCCCGTATCTTGGGGCCACTTAGTGTCAAAATCCCCAAATTTGGTGTGCAAACCCAGTGGAACTAGCAGCATAAAATTTCCAAAGCTGGGGTTTCTAGCCCCAAGTGGCCCCGAGATACAGGGCCCCAACATTAGTTCAGAAAATGTCAAGCACTTTTCTGCAGCAGAGAATGACATTTTCCGAACCGGTTTTGGGGCCCCGTATCTCAGGGCCACTTGGTGCTAGGAACCCCAGCTTTGGATATGTTATGGTACCAGTTCCAGTGGGTTTGCACACCAAATTTGGGGTTCCTAGCACCAAGTGGCCCTGAGATATTGGGCCCCAAAATCGGTTCAGAAAATGTCAAACACTTTTCTGCAGCAGAGAATGACATTTTCCGAACCGAATTTGGGGCCCCGTATCTCAGGGCCACTTAGGGCTAGGAACCCCAGTTTTGGATATGTTGTGGTACCAGTACCACTGGGTTTGCACACCAAATTTGGGGTCCCCAGCTCCAAGTGGCACTGAGATACGGGGCCCCAAAGTCGGTTCGGAAAATGAAATTTTTTGCTGCAGAAAAGTGCTTGACTCGAGTATAAGTCGAGGGGGGCACTTTCAGCACAAAAAAATGAGCTGAAAAATTCGACTTATACTCGAGTATATACGGTAATAAAAAAACGGAATTATGCTATGGATGTTCTCTTGCTTTTTCTGTATATCCTGCCTTTGCCATTGAGGAAGAAGGTCTCTATCATATCCATCCCATCCATGTGAGCAGGCACTATCCTGCACAAGCGCAGTTTGACTATCTTTCCTAGGAAAGAAGTCAAATTGATCTGGTAAGCAGATCACTTATCTACTTCACTATTGGTGTTCGCATCTTTCAAAAAGTTTGGTGGAGGACTATAAATCTTTGTTGGAAGACACTGTTCTATTCAGAAGATTGAAGCTTTCTCATATTTATGTGTTGCTGTGGACTTTCTTGTGTTTTTTTATTCACATAATTATGTGTTTACACCTTTTTTTTTCTTTCCCCCATACCCATATACACAAACATGCACATATTCTATATTTTATATTTGGTATATACATTTAATGTGGAATAGCACAATAATTTATCTACATGTATATATAATTATAATTTTTATCCTGCTCTTTTTCATAAACGTATATTTATACATGTTGGTTTATTCTAGAAGGTTACACGTATATTTTAAACATGCTGCAGTGGATTTTATTGGAATAGGCATATATTTATACATGTTGGTTATACATATATTTTAAACATGCTGTAGCTGATTTTATTGGGATATGCGCAAGCTGGAAGCTATGTAAAATTTCCACCTGGTTATAACATGCGGGACACCCAATTCAAAATACCTAGATAGGGAAAAGGGGCGACACCGGGATTGAAAATAGTACCACTGGATTAGTGTCACCTTTGAAACGAACCAAAGGTGAACCAATTACGAGGTATACAACATTGTGGTCTCCCCTGTCCATAGAATCATAGGTAAAATGGCCGCCAGCATCTCTGAGGTTATGCATACATAGGCAGAACACATGTGAAATGGGCTTCGGTCTGACGGATCTCAGGCAAAATGGCCACAAGAAAAAAGTAAAAAACCGTCCCATAGAAACACAGGGAAAATGGACGCTGATGTATTTACATTCTCCCATACAGGAAATTAGGCTCCGGTCTGCATTATCACAGGCAAAATGGCCGCGGACGGTTTCCGGTCCGCAGAATCACGGGCAAAATGGATGCCAATTAAAAAAATTAACAAGGGGACACGCTATATAAAGGTGGGGAGGCACAGCACAGGTCACGCTCCCGTAGACGTCCTGATGACGAAACGCGTAGGGCGTGGCCTAATCTGTGCTTCCCAAACAACTTGCTCGCAACAGCTGATGGTTAACCGAGAATTTTGTCTTTTTTGCCTGATACATACTTTTAAATTGTGAGTACCTCTCCACTTGTTTTAAATAAACTTTTTTAAAAACGATTTCACACTATTGGCAACCCTTCTCTCTTTCTATATGACACACTGCGATCCTGAGTCTGCCAGAGATTGCCGCATAGTGGCTTAGACTGTGACTGCCTGATACCCCTGCAGGGGTGAAGTGAGCTGGTGAGTGGCTGCACATTTAGAGTACGGATTCTTAACAGCAGAAAGATTACAAACACGAACATCACATGTGCCAAGTTATTGCACAAATAAGGACTTTTATATGATTTTGACAGCACGTTCGCACTTTACTAGACTGTTTTTTGGATACTTAGTGGATTTTTCCATCACCTTTTTACCTCGCCACACCCCCCTCCCCCCCCCTTTCCACCACCTTTTCCCTTTCCCCCCCCTCCCCCTTTCCCTCACCCCCGATCACCTCTTCCACACTGGTATGCACGTCCATAAGGTGCCATTTGGAATATATGATATTTACAGCAACACCATGTATGGAATTTGATACTTTTATGTTTTATTTTATGAAGTATATAGCACATACTTAGGAAATCACAATTTGGATAAAGGAACAGCGCCATACCCTTCTACTTTATTAATCAGATCACTTATCTACTTCACTATTGGTGTTCGCATCTTTCAAAAAGTTTGGTGGAGGACTATAAATCTTTGTTGGAAGACACTGTTCTATTCAGAAGATTGAAGCTTTCTCATATTTATGTGTTCCTGTGGACTTTCTTGTGTTTTTTTATTCACATAATTATGTGTTTACACCTTTTTGGGATTTATTAATTATATATATATAGATATATGCTTTTTAATTGGTTGGTACAACAACTACTAACTAGCTGGCAGGTATTATTTATATATAGCGCCCCCTGTATTCAATTTTTCATTTACCGTATTTATCGGCGTATAACACGCACTTTTTTCCCCTTAAAATCAGGGGAAAGTCGCAGGTGCGTGTTATATGCCGATCCCCTGAGCTGCACAACTCAAAAATCGCCGACTGCGATTTGAAAATGGCGCCGCCGGCGCCGAAATACACAGAGCCGGTCCTCGGCTCTTTCCGGCGGCTCTCGTTCATTTTCGGCTCCACTCGTAGTCCCGAGCGGAGCTATCCGAACCTACTCGGCTAGGTTCGGATAGCTCCGCTCGGGACTACGAGTGGAGCCGAAAGTGAACGAGAGCCGCCGGAAAGAGACGAGGACCGGCTCTGTGTATTTCAGCGTCGGCGGCGCCATTTTCAAATCGCGGTCGGCGATTTTGAAGACAGGGGATCGAAGGCTGCCCTGGGCAAGGCTGCACTGGGGGAGGCTGCACTGGGGGAGGCTGCACTGGGGAAGGCTGCACTGACGAGGCTGCACTAACATGGCTGCACTGACATGGCTGCACTGACGAGGCTGCACTGACATGGCTGCACTGACAAGGCTGCACTGACATGGCTGCACTGACAAGGCTGCACTGACAAGGCTGCACTGGGGAAGGCTGCACTGACAAGGCTGTACTGAGAAGGCTGCAATGATGGGCATTTAAATGTAAGTTTTTTTCCCTTCAACTTCCCTCCTAAAAGTTTTTTTTCCTTAAAATTCCCTCCTAAATTGGGGTGCGTGTTATACGCCAGTGCGTGTTATACGCCGATAAATACGGTAATACAGGAGGTGTGTTAGTGGCCAGATCACTAGGTGAAAGCAGAGGGAAAAAAAGGCTAAAAAAAGAAAACTAATGCAGACACTACATTTAATGATTGCTAAGCTGCAAAATATTACATTTTTGGTTTAATACTGTCTTAAGTACTTTCTACATCTGTAAAGCCTCGTACACACGATCGGGTCTGTAAAGCCTCGTACACACGATGTTGCGGAATCGGAGGAGATAATGTGTTATTTATTATTGGCCTTGGAGTTATTGCTTTGACATTATTTTTTTGGATGGTATATTTTCTATATTTTTGGATGCATAGAATTCACTTTTTGGTTAAGTTCTATTGGCAGATAGCATGTCTAATTTTATTTGTTTTCCTTTTTTAATGCACAATAAAAAAATTGTGTAGAATAATACTTGGCTATGTGTTTTACTTCAAATTACAGTTTGGGAGTAGGCAGTTACATTTAAAAAAATACAAGTAAAATTGACAAGGGACACCAACATAGTTGTATCTTTGATCTTAAAAACTACGGGATAATGGTGTTGTGTTAACTTGCCCCAAAAAAAAAAAAAAAAAAAAAAGCATAATAATATTATCCTTGATATCACTAAAAAAAAAAAGCCTTTGAAAATTGGTTTGCAATAACTCCATCAGTATCACCAGCAAAGCAGCTTCATTGTTATCCCATTAAAGAAGAAGAGAATTGTGTGCTGTATTTTGAGATTTCATAATTTGCCACGTCACAAATGTTAATTCTCCATTACGAACGCTAGTTTACAAGACCGACTGCTTCTGGCTCATCCTTGCTTCCGAGCATGCCTGTTTGTACTTTGGACATTTGTCTGACGGACTTGTGTACACACTCAGAAAATCCGACAACAGACATTTCTCCGCGGAAAATTTTTAAAACCGGCTATCCAACATTTGTCTGCGGAAAATCCGACAACAATTGTCCGATGGAGCATACACACGGTCGGATTTTCCGCCAACAGCCTATCATTACACATTTCGCATTGGAAAATCTGATCGTGTGTTCGAGGCTTAACATTGATAAGGCAGCTAAGACAAAGCTGAGGAGTCACAGTACTCATAGAAAACTCAAAAGGCCATGGGCCTGCCATTTTAGCTTTATATCAAAAGCCCATGAAAACTTCAGGAAAAACGAAGACTCTTAAGTTAAAAGTGTAATTCCTTCACAGGCTGCCTGCCAGAAACCTGTGTCCCATACCTTTCGACCAAGCTTCTGACTAATTAACAAGAGCGAGCAAATAAAAAAAAAGAAGAGGAGGAAAAAAATAAATAAATTGTGGGGGTGGGTGGGGGGAGGGGAAAGGAAGGGGAATCCAGTCCAGCATGGAATATTTGACACAATAAATAAATGTTGGCCCTACAGTGCCTTGAAAAAGTATTCATACCCCTTCTCCACATTTTGTCATATTACAACCAAAAACATAAATGTATTTATTGGGATTTTATGTGATAGACCAACACAAAGTGGCACATATTTGTGAAGTTGAAGGAAAATGATAAATGGTTTAAAAAATATTTGACAAATAAATATCTGAAAAGTGTGGCGTGCATTTGTATTCAGCCCACTTTACTCTGATACCCCTAACTAAAATCTAGTATAACCAATTGCATTCAGAAGTCACCTAATTAGTAAATAGAGTCCACTTGTGTGTAATTTAATCTCAGTATTAATACAGCTGTTCTGTAAAGCCCTCAGAGGTTTGTTAGAGAACCTTAGTGAAAAAAACAGCAACATGAAGGCCAATAAACACACCAGAGAGGTCAGGGATAAAGTTGTGGAGAAGTTTAAAGCAGGGTTAGGTTATAAAAAAAATATCCCAAGCTTTGAACATTTTACAGAGCACTGTTCAATCCATCATCAAAAAATGGAAAGAGTATGGCACAACTGCAAACCTACCAAGACATGGCCGTCCACCCAAATTGATGTCGCTTGTGCCTCACATTGCTTTTTATACTTTTTAACTTGTGATCACCAAGTATTTTTTGTACACATCTATTATCGATGTATTGTACTTTTTAAGAATAAATCTCCATGTTTTTGACCTGCACCATATGGAGTCTCTCCATTTTTTCTTATCCATATTTCTGTTGATTGAGCCGACTCCCTCACCTACTACCGGTCCTCAGACGGCTCTCCTATTTGAGTGCGAGTTCCACCTCTCCCCGGAAGGGGTATTCAAATCTCAGACCTTCGGGCAGATCCAGACTACAGATGAGTGGACCTATTTTGTTTGGAGTGACCATTTTTCCAGCCAACTTTCCATCCTGAGGCGTTCGGACCATAAGAGCTTGATTGATCCACTGCCGCTGGCAAGTGGGTCCACCCTATCTGGTAAGAGTAGCCAGCTACATCTTTCTGATAGAAGGCCTTCCTGTTTCAACAGTCTTAAGGCCAGATTTATATTGTCACATCATTACCATCTCTATTGAAGACTCACAAGGCACATGTTTGATTGACACACTAATTAGAAGTTTATTTTGTTTATCTTCATTGGAACTTTATTTTCACAGATTTATTATTATTTTTTATTCCACATTGGATTTGCACCTTGCATGTTTGCATTTTATGTTTACATGTTTCATGTAGTATTATTTCAGCTCACTGCTGTTGTCTTTTTTGTAATTAGCGCTACATTTCAATCTTAGAAGAAAACCTGTTAGAGTCTGCAAAAGTCTTGAGACTGGGGTTAAGGTTCACCTTCCAGGAAGACAATGACCCTAAACATACAGCTACAAGTGAATGGTTGAGATCAAAGCATATTCATGTGTTAGAATGACCCAGTCAAAGTCCAAACCTAAATTCAATTGTGAATCTATGGCAAGACTTGGAACTTGCTGTTCCCAGACGCTCTCCATCCAATCTGACAGATCTTGAGCTATTTTGCAAACAAGAATGGGCAAAAAGCTCACTCTCTAGATGTATAAAGCTGGTAGAGACATACCCAAAAAGATTTGTAGCTGTAATCGCAGCAGAAGGTGGCTCTACAAAGTATTGACTCAGGGGGCTGAATACAAATGCACGCCACACATTTCACATATCTGTAAAAAAAGGTTGAAAACATCTACCATTTTCCTTCCACTTCACAATTATGTGCCACTTTGTGTCGGTCTATTACATAAAATCCCAATAAAATACATTTATGTTTTTGGTTGCAACATGACAAAATGTGGAAAATGTCAACGGGTATCAATACCATTTCAAGGCACTGGATCCGAATGCTCTAGGTGGAGCCTTGCTGGTCGATCAACTCCTGGTAAGAGGTAAAATAGAAAAAGACTGACCATGGGTACCACGTGTCACAAATCTTTTGTCAACCTTTTTTTCATTCACAGCACCCTTTCTGTATATGTAAAATCTTGAGGCATCCCAGTCTAAATTTGGATCTCCTTTCAGTCCCTCCCCTTCCCACACACATCAGAATCCTCATTTTCCCCCTCCTTTTCATAAGAGAATCTTTTATTCCAATCCTCACCACTGTGTGGTTGTGGCAGCATTACAGTGGGAATAAAGTGGAGCAGTAAAAACAAAGGGAGCTACTGTCCCCTTCTGAATTCTAGGGCTGCCCTGAATGCTGCCCACCATGGATTAGAGTTATTCATTTCCATACTGTTGGTAGCCACCCACCTTCACTATGAAAAACATGATGCTGGGCGAAAATACCAGATGCAGCGCGGCACCCCGACAAGCTGAGACATCACACCAGGGTGCCACCGCCCCCTGGTTGAGAAATACTGGGTTAGAACACAGTGATTCTTAGCACAATACTTGCTAGAGTTTAGAAGCTCCACTTGCTCCACATGCTCCTACCAGTTCTGCTGTTTTAAAGAGGACTTGAGCTGTGAAACCATGCCAAAAAAGGCAAACAGAGAACAAATGGCTAGTCACTATTATTTCCTTTAACTGTCTTTTCCATTACAAACTTATTAAAACATATTCCATAGTGTGTCTCTGTAAGGGCTTTGATTCCTCATATCAGATCTGATGATTGGTGGGGGAATATTTAGGAAGCAGCAGAAGAGGTACTTGAAGCTAATTTTTGCTGGATAGATGAAGCAGAAGCAGGGAGATCCTTGTAATACCCTCAGGTACAGACTCTTCTCCAGCGAGGAGAACAGTGAGAAGTACAGAGGTGACAGCACCAAATCTCACTCCAAACCTCAGAAGACAGCAGTAAGAAGAGGAGTTTATTAAAAGATCTTGCACTACAGACATACAGCTATGAAGCTCAAGACACAGGGTGCCTAGAAACAGGAAGTGCACTGCTATTTTCAGGAAGAATTCAAGATAAAGGGTAAATCTTTCAGGTACTTGTTAATTAACATTTTGGGATGTTGTCTTTAAAGTGGCAGTAAGCTCCGTTTTTGAACTTGTACCTATACGTAAGCATATAATAGTGCTTACCTGTAGGTACAGTTAATATCTCCTAAACTTGCAGTGTTTATGAGATATTCACACTGGATGCAGCCAGTGACCTCACCGGCGCATGCGCTCTAAAGGAACGGGATACTTGTGCTGTCCCTTCAGAGCTCTGAAAAACCGCGACATCGTTGCGACTTAGGCATTCAGAGGACCAGAGCCGGCAAACCTGGAAGGAAGACCAGGGGAAGATAGTAGCCCTATCAGTGGTGACAGCGCACTGCTGGAGGGCTTTGTTCTAAAGTAAATATTTCCTAATGTGCAAGTATATGATGCATACTAGCACATTATGCCATTACCTTGCAGGGAATTTTTTTTTTTTAAATCCGCGGTTTACTACCTCAAATTCTCACTTTTTAAAGTTCAGATTCACTTTACTTTGCTGGGTATTAATCAGTACATGAAACGTGCATTTTTCTTTTTTGAGGTACAAAGCATATCTCTCCTATGTGCAAGCTTGTTTTTTCTGAATTTAGATGAAGTTTGAGATAACAGTCATTCCACTGACAGCACTACTGGTCACCACACGAGAAAATTGGTGATCATGTTTTTCAAAGAACAAGAAACCTTCAAAATAACACATTTCTGATCTAAGCTTCTACAACTTTGCTGTCCCCAATATAAAAATGTAATGAAAGGAAACTAGACCCCATTCGATATCACCAAAATAGGTAAAATAAAGAACAAATGTATTCAGTTTGTACCAGCTTCCGAACTGGATGTGTCAAGCACATTTAGGCACCAACAATGCAGATCAGCTGTGGAGCCCAGCCAGTGCCTGTAATTAAAAGTTATTTTAAAATTATTTTATAATTGCAGTGGGAGTGTGATTCCACGTTCTTCTGATGCCTTTGACTCCCTCAACTCGTTATTTCTCAGACCTCAGCATGGTGTGATAATATACGCGTACTGCTTGTCCTGATCTTCTGAGAGAGACTTTGGGCTTGCCTGATAGCTACAAATTCCAGATAACTGATGACTAGCCTTTTTTGTGGTTTTGCATTTAATTGGGCATCTTTTGCAAAAAGTTTTAAAGAATAACCCCAACCTTCTGCCAAACATGATATTGTAAGGCAGAGCAAGTTATCAGCTTTCCAAATAGTAGTTATCACCCATCTTGATTTATTATGCATATTCGGGTTTATAACATGGACCTAGCATTGGATATATATTTTTTCAAGTTTCAAGTGCATGCATGCTAAATAATATGCACTTACAGCAATTTACTAACTATTACAGAGATCACATACTTCTCCTGACAATGCCTAATCATATTTTCTCTCCATAAGGACAGTACCATCTTTATTTAGGCACTATTCAAGGCTAGGATTTACTTACTGGTCTGAGATGCTGGCCTAACAGATGACATAATCATGTAAATCAAGGTGACTGTGCAGGTCCTGCAAATCTTTGACACAGATCAACCCCTGCTGAAGCCTTTAACTTCTGAATTTACAATGCTGCAATCTGATAACTCTGGGAGAGGAGACTTATGAAATGTTTCTTCCTGCCTGCAGTGGACTGATAGATGAATGCTGTGATGGAGTGCTGGACTTTGTCACAGGTGAATATCCTAACACGGAGTAGAATATTTTTTACTGTTGGATACAACCAGCTCTTTAATGCATTATGGGCCTAAGCTTACAATGGAAAGAGATGAGATTGGCCCTAGGTTTGTAATAGTTCAGTTAATAAAGTTTATTATTATAAAGCAGTTCCTTAGAACCCTGCGACAAATAAACTTTATCTAAACTAAACTTGGTTTAAAAAACATAGTGGAGTTTCTATCTCTTTCCATTTGCAGCACACTGATGACACCAAGTCAAAGTCACTTACAGTGCCTTGAAAAAGTATTCACACTCCTTAAAATTTTCCACATTCTGTTCTGTTACAACCAAAAAATGTAAATGTATTTTATGTGTATGTAAATGTTTTGATGTGATAGATCAAAACAAAGTGGCACAGAATTGTGAAGTGGAAGGAAAATGATAAATGGTTTTCAGAATTTTTTACAAATATATATCTGAAAAGTGTGGCATGCATTTGTATTCAGCCCCCTTTACTCTGATACCCCTAAAATCTAGTGAAGCCAATTACCTTCAGAAGTCCCCTAAATAATAAAAAGAGTTCACCTGTGTGTAATTTAATTTAAATAGAGCTGTTCTGTGAAGCCCCCCCCCCCCACTGCTCCTGTCTAAGGCGGCTGACTGCTATAGTAAAACCTGCATATGCCTTATCATTATAAGGCACACGTGAGTGGATTGAAGTTTGCCTGTGTACCTTGGTATCCTAACTATTGCACAATGATTGTTTTTTTCTCTTATCTGCCTGTTAAATGAGATCTGTCTATGATTCTCACATTGGTTGTGAACAGAAGCAAAAGAAACATTGTTACTATAAATGTCAATGAGCACCTTAATTAAGCAAGTGTTTTTAAACAGCTTTGCTAGTGGGACCGGATCAAAGCTTTATACCAATCGGATTCTACACTTGTATAATTGATCCTTCTGAACACATCCCTATATATTTATTTTTATGTTGATTTTTTATGTGGATTTTTTTACACATTTGGTGGCACTGATTTTTTTAATAATTTTATAATTTTACACTATTTTGATTGCTGGATTTTTTAGGAAATTTTACTCACCGCTGGATTTATTTGAGTATTTATATTTATTTTTATTCATATATATTCATTTTTTTGCACATTGTGAAGCGCTTCAAATATCATTATTTATTCTTTTTAAGTGACTCTGAAAACACTCTCTTTTGATAGCAGCCTCACTTGGTTTTATGTGTAATTATCAGCTATTTAGCATCACAGCGCTTTGTGTTTTATATATTCTTTTTCAATATGCTGTGAATGTCCTCTTCTACACCTCTTTATCCTCATGCATGCTGTAAGCTTTTAATTTATTTTTTTACTGCTCCTTTTTTGTCCTTCATGCATATTTACCTTAACTAACCTACCCAGCATGCTATCCTGGGCCCATATACACCTAGCCTAATCACTTAACAATGTATTTTGTCAGCTCCATTGTAGTGCTTTACCCTAAACACACAGGAATGGCAGACTGTGGCCTCCCATTTTGCCGACCGTTGGGATGATATAGATAATACCCAAGCTCTCCTGAGCCAAAGACCTCCACCAAGCAATCATAAAGAACCCAGAAAGGAAAGGCTTGCCATAGCGTTATACCATCAAAAGGATTTAATAAGGATAAAAAATATATATTGCACGTACAATGGATTAAAAACAAACCGCAATAGAAGCCGGCCGGCTATGCAGGACGCCCGTCCAATAGAGACACTAGTACGCGATGACGTCAGTGCGTCAACTCCTCCCGACGTACGTTTCGTCAAAAAAAAATGACATCGTCTGGGGAATCATGGCCAGTTTCACAGACAGGTACAGGGAGATGAGCAATTTGTGGGAGGTGAAACACAGCTTATATTATAATAAACAAGCTAGGAGGTCAATGCTGGAGAAACTTCTGGAATTTGTGAAGACTCGGGTCCCTGATGCAACCATTGTGTTCTTGGAAAAGAAAATTGGGATCTTGAGGAACATGTATAAGAAGGAGCATAATAAGATCCAGAAATCACTCAGATCAGGAGCAGCAGCAGTGCAAGTGTATGTACCCAGGCTGCGGTTTCTGGATGACCAGACTAAAGCCAGGAAATCACTTTCTACCCTTCCCTGCAGCCTTCCCTCCACCCTTCCCTCAACCCCAGCAGAGGCTGACGAGGACCAACCTGGGCCTTCCGTCCTGGAAGAAGTGGATACGCCCAGCTGGAGCCAGGTATAGTATTTGTATACATATTTATTGTCCTAATATTAATGATGTTAACTAGATGTTATAATTGATAACAAACTAATGATTTAAAAAAAGTGAGTTACACATCAATAGACAGTAGTGGCCAAAAATGTTTGGGACAAGAATGAAAAATGCTGGGCTCAGAATGATAGTCTTTTCTATTTATTGACATTCAATTTGCAAGTCATGAGCTGAAAATTGTGTGTGATTGATGAACCAAAAACTAAAACTATGTCCCTTTTTTCTACATAGGATGAGCTTAGCCAGGAGGAGGGTCTGGAAAATAGCAGGCAGGAGGAGGCTTTGCCCAGTGTCAGCCAGGAGGTTGCCGTGCCCAGTGTCAGCCAGGAGGTAGCCGTGCCCAGTGTCAGCCAGGAGGTGGGCGGGCCCAGTGTCAGCCAGGAGGTGGGCGGGTCCAGTGTCAGCCAGGAGGTGGGAGGGCCCAGTGGCCTCATGCAATCACAGGTGCCTCCCCTCCGCCTTACAAAAAAAAGGCCCAGGAAGGGGGCGATCACGGAGGAGGCAGCACTGGGCCTCATTATGGAAGCAAGCGATGTCCTCAGAAGCCCCCCGACACTGAAGAGGCCTATGGCTGCTATCTAGCCACTAGACTGCAGAAATTGGAGGAGGGCCAACGCTTCCTCTGTGAGGGAATTTTTGCTCAGGCCCTTCAGAAGGGGTTAAGGGGCCAGCTGACTGAGAACAGCCACATATGTGAGCTCGCCTATCCTCCTCCTCCTCCTGCCACAAGTCCACCACCAGAGCCACAGCCTCCAAGGAAGGCTGCGGGGAAGGCTGCAGGGAAGCGTGGAGGGAAGGCTGCAGTGAAGAGAAGAAAGTGGTGGCCTGGGTTCAGTCTGGTCTGACAGAAGAAGCAGGCTGGTGTAGTACCACAGCCTGGGGACATATATGTCATCTGCTGCTGGTCCTGATCTCTGGGAGTCCTGGACCAGATTGGGCTCCAAATTATATGGACTCCTCAAGCTAACAATTTTATTTTCCACAGACTTGATGTCTGCCCTGGGGGCCAAAAGGCTTCGCAAATTCCAAAAGTTTCTCCATCGTTGCCTTCCTCTTTATTTTGTTACCCAGAATAAATGGAGATTTTATTTTTCACAAATACTTGCCTAGGTGTTTTTCTACAAAAAGAACAGTTTGTTTGTGAGTAGGCAGGTACATTTCAAAAATACAATGTCTAATTAACAAGCGACACCAACCAACCTCCTTGAGGTTAAAAAATACAAGATAATAATGTTATTGTGGAAACTTGACACACAAAAAAAAAAAAAAAAATTATGGAGATCACTAGAAAATAATTTTTCAATAATATAAAAAACAGGAGATCTTGATGAAATTAAAAAAAAGATGACTATAAAAAATAATTCTACAAACATTATTATGGAGATCAGGCTTTAAAAAAATAAAAGATTATTCATGAGATCACGAGAAATAATAAAGAAATAAGTTTGTCAGAACTCTGTGTGAATATCAGCAGCAAAACAACTTCATTATTCTAGCATTATAAAGCACACAAGAATGCGCTGCATTAAAAGATCGAAGAATTTGCAGTGTGAGGAATGTGCTATCTCCATTACGAACGCTGGTTTTACCAGACCGCGCGCTTCCATCTCGTACTTACTTCAGAGCATGCGTCGTTTTTGGTGCGTCGGAACAGCATACAGACGACCGTTTTTTCTGATAGTAATATTTTTTGTCGGAAAAATATAGGACATGTTCTCTACCTAAGTCCGTCTGAATTTTCTACGGAAAAAGTCAGATGGAGCATGCACACGGTCGGAATATACGATGAAAAGCTCACATCGGGCTCTTTCTGTTGGAAATTCCGACCGTGTGTACGCGGCATTACAGTCCGCAAAAGACTTGAGACTGCTATGGAGGTTCACAGTCCAGCAGGACAAAGACCCTAAACATACCGCCAGAGCTACAATGGAATGGTTTTAGATCAAAGCATATTCATGTGTTAGAATGGCCCAGTCAAAGTCCAGACCTAAATCCAATTGAGAATCTGTGGCAAGACTTGAAAATTGCTGTTCACTGATGAGCTATTTTGCAAAGAATAATGGGCAATAATTTCACTCTCTAGATGTGCAAAGCTGGTAGAGACATCCCCCAAAAGACTTGCAGCTGTAATTGCAGCAAAAGGTGGTTCTACAAAGTATTGACTCAGGGGGGCTAAACACAAATGCACGCCACACTTTTCACATGTTTATTTGTAAAAAATGTTGAAAACCATTTATCGTTTTCCTTTCACTTCACAATTATGTGCCACTTTGTGTTGGTCTATCACATAAAATCCCAATAAAATACATTTAGGGGAATGAATACTATTTCAAGGCACTATACCTGAATCTCAATGACTGCTTCTGAATGATAATCAATATAGTCTTTGGAAAATTTAATTGTATATTTTTACATTCTAGGAATGTACAGTATTCATGCATAGTTATAGATTTATTGAAGGGTCCACTTTAAAGTATCAACTAACCTACTATTACTTGTTGCCATAGAAGAACCATGGAAACAGACACAACAAAAAACTGAAAATACGGTACAAATATTCTACAGACTAGTGATACGTCAGCAGAAATATTCAGCCTAGCATGTGAACAACCAGCCTCTCTACAGGTAAATGGCCTCATATTATTACTTTAATTCCACTTGAGGAAGGGTGAAGTGCAAACTCAAAAACTAAAAGTATGAACAGTTCTAATGCCCCATAATAAAATAATACCAACAGAACAGATGTTCCATAATACTGTTACTCCTGCATTTTTTACAGCTATGTGCATGTATGACCATCAACATATAACACCAACCTGGCAGCTCACACACAGTTTGTGTAAACCAATTAAGCACGGGCCAGTTAGAAAAGGATTTCCGTGAAAAGGTGAGTGCAAAAACAGGAACAATGGACATATCCTAAGTTCTTGGATGTCTCAAGCATTATCTATAATATCAAGACTAGCTTCCAGTCCTTCATTCCATTTTCTATACTACCTTTATAGAGATTAGTGATGAGCTAAGGTTCGGCCTGAACCCACGAGAAACTGTCACATGATAGCAGGTCCCCTGGCCCAATCAGCTACGACCAGGGAATTCCACATCCTACACGTAACAAAGGGGCAGGAATGGTGGTCACATCATTGACCTAATATGGCCACATCACCATATTTAGCAATATCCTTGATCAAATATGGCCATATAGCTATATTAAGCCAATGAAGTCACCAGCATCCCTGCCCCTGTGTCGCATGAGGCTGTGGGAGGGGAATTCCTCAGCTGCAGCTCACTTGGCTGGCAAAAAAGAAAAAAGACAGCAACAGGCGCCTCTTAGTAAGATTGTAACATTTAATGGCAAGTTAGCATTAAAAACACTCACAGGTAACAACATGATGGTCCAGCGCAGGGGATTCCAGTAAAAGCCATGGATGATCTCTGCAGTCTAGATGAAAAAAAGCTTTGTTCCTCTATGCTGTTGGCTAGTCTGTCTGCAGCGGACTTCCGGGATTCGGTCACGACCCAGAACGAGGCTTGCAACGCAGCCAGGCAGTCACATGGGGGGGTTGGAGTGCAGGGTTCAAAGTATGGACTGTACTGCCGCAAAGCAACGCATTTCAGAGCATGCGCGGTGAGGCGCGCTCCTTTCTCAAGCTCTGAGAAAGGAGCTGTATTTTGCTCAAAAGGACTATTTAATGACTTGCATTGTGTTTTACATTTTCTATATTGTGACCTGCACTGCTATCTGTTGTGTTTTTTATTTTCACTGGGCTGGTAGCCTACAATCATGTGACAGTTTTCTGTGGGTTTGGCCCAACCTTAACTCATGACTAATAGAGTTTACAGGAAATTACTTATACAATTATTATGTTACCAGGCACCACCTGCAACAGCAGGCCTACAAGGCCTTTAATTTTCATCTAAACCCAAAACTTTATTTTTAGCTTTATTGTGGAAGTTTTAAAACCTTTGTCATGTTTTTATGGTTTGGGAAAGCGAAAAGATAGCGCTGGACCCTAGGGTTGTCCCATTTATATTACTATTCAATAGTATTATAATAGTGTTGGAATAGGTTGTCTAGTTACCAGGCTGGCAGCTTCTACACCCAATAGGATTGCCACAGTTTTCTTGGTTTGTGGTGCAGAACACTGGCTGTAAGACTGAAGTGCCACACCACAGATTGATAGACAATTTGATTCTAATATACGGTCAAACAGAAGATCAAAAAGGGAAACTCAATGCATTTCAGGGGTCCAAAAAACACCCAATTTGCCAAGTTTGGAAAAGGGAAAAAATGTTTAAGACCTAACTAAGGGTAGAACATTAATACAGCTGTCACCTGAACAGCAAAAGTGAGGAAATCTTCCAATGGAGACACCTGTTCTCTATGACAACTGTCCAGTAGTGGATTTATTTCTATATTGCAGATCCCATCTCACTTCCTGTTGTGTTTCCAGAACAGGAAGTGAAGAGAGATCTACTCAACGTAACACATACAGCAAAAAATAACCTGACAGAGGTTCTACCTGTGCCCCACTATGGAAAATTTCAAAACTGGCTTTGGATGAACTTTAAACATTGCTGTTACAGAAAACATCTTTATAAATGCATAAAGGAATAATTTAAAACATCAAATGTGCAATTCTACAAGATACATAAAAAAAAAATACCTTAAAAAAAGGTTATTTTACCATTCTGCTCCACAGTATCTGATTTATCAGAAACGTGACTCAAATTGTTTACTACTCAAATTGTTGACTCAAATAAGGTCCTGCTAGAATATGGTTTTGGGATATTTTTTGCTCTTGATAGTTTTGGTTGTTCATTATGTCATAAATGTGGATACTGTCCAAATTATCTGGATAATCTCAGATTACCTTGGGATTCTGGGATAATGTTAAGTAAAACACTCTGAAAATACTTTCTGTCTGGGAGATCCAACAGCTGGGATAGATTTTTAGCTGGCCACTTCCTCTGAATACTAATCAACAAATCTAGATTTGGACCACACTACTGGTATTCATGGAAATGACTTCAAACACCTAGCTGCATTTGGTGCTCTGTTCTTCAAGGCAGCAGGGTAAGTGCAGAGAGACCATAGTAGTGATTCTCTGGGTCAGTAATTAGCATTGTTGTCCTACAACATTGCCCTAGTTTTGCAGATGAAATCGGATATGTTCATCCCCACACAATTTGGGAGGGCTACAGAAGAGGGACGCTGCTACAATCATTTTTTAATTACAAATAAACTGTTGGTATTGCCCCAATGCATATAATCAGATGCAAAAGTTAACTGGAATTGAACAAAGATAGACCAAATCCAATTGGTTACTGTAGGGCAAAAAAAAATAATTATTGGTTAAGACAATGACAAATCATTAAAGTGTAAACTAGGAATAAAGCAATAAACCCCTTTGCTATAAACTTTGGTAAATTAATTGACTGCACAGAAAAAAATACAATTTAAAATGATACTATAGACAAAATAAGAATTATATTTATGCTGTAGTCTAGAACTAGCATTAACACAGCATTTTTGGTTTTCTGTAATATAGGCTTTTACCTGTTGATCGCGGCGGTGGAGGTGTTATTTTTCCACTTCCTCTAAGTAGGCGACAACACTGTTTGTGTTTTTTCCCTATGGACAGGGTAGTTTAAGAAAGTCGTTTTTCATATACTTTTTGCCAAGAGAGGAGGAGAAGATGCAGTGTGGCTGTTCGCAAGTGCCAGAGGGTAAAGAAAAGTACATAGCTTTTCAGGGGCTTAACTAGAAATCACAGGGCCAAATAGAAACATTTTTATCAGCTATACTCACCCCCAAACAACATGCATTCGTGATGCAGAACCCAACAGTCATAGTTCATATTCTTAAACCAAGAGGTAAGATTAAAGGCAATAAGTGGAAAAAATAGTCCAGTAACAGTGGTCAGTAAGAGAGAAAAATGCCTGCCAGTGGGAGAAAAGAAAACCTTTCCCCCCAGAGGTAGTATGAAGAAAAAATGTGCCCTGGTTTTAATGATCAAAGGGAGGAAAACAATGTCTTACTATCAGTAGGTGAAAAAAATAGATTTTTTTCTACTCATCGTAAAATCCCTTTCTCTGTGTTCATTGAAGGACACAGCACTTTCATTCTTGACCTTAGGAATGTCCCAAAGCAGTGCCACGAGGGGTTGGAACACAGAAAAAAGAAAGAAAAAAAAACCTCCACCCAAAGAGAACCCCCGTAAGGGGAGCAAAAACATCAGACGGCCGCCTGCAAAACTTTGCGGCCGAAACACGCATCCGAAGATGCCCAAACATCCACCCTGTAAAATTTGGTGAAAATGTGCACGGAAGACCAGGTAGCCACCTTACACACTTGAGAAACAGACGCTTGATGTTGGAAGGCCCAGGAAGCACCAATCGCCCTGGTAGAGTGAGCCGCGATGGGAAAGGGGGGCACCTGCCCCCTAATGGCATAAGCCTGGACAATAGTCTGTCTGATCCAATGAGAAATGGTGGCCGAAGAAGCCGCCAGGCCCTTCCTTGGGCCATCCACTTTTACAAACAGCAAATCCGACTTCCGAAAAGGAGCCATAGCCGACAGATACACACGGAGAGCCTGAACATCCAGAGTGCAAGGGGTGAGATGGCCGAGGACACAAGGAAGGAAGGACAATGTCCTTGTTTAGATGAAAGGCAGATACCACCTTCAGGAGAAACGAGGGATGCGGACGCAGCACCGCCTTATCCTTGTAGAGAACCAAATAGGGAGACTTACACAACAAGGCCGCCAGCATAGAAACTCGCTGAGTGAACGTAACAGCCACTAGAAAGACAACCTTCTGAGAGAGTGTGAGTAAGGGGATCTCCCTAATGTTCTTGAACGGTGGCTTCTGAAGTACCAAGAGCACCGTGTTTAGACTCCATGGAGACAGTGGTGAGCATACTGGGGGAGCCACGTGCCGAACCCCTTGAACAAAAGGTACGCACCAACGAGTGAGTAGCCAACGGCCGCTGAAAAAAAATAGCAAGAGCCGATATTTGCCCCTTGATAGTACACAAAGCCAGCTTCTGATCAACCCCACGCTGCAGGAACACAAGGATCTTAGATACCGAATAGGAGCGCGGATGCCACCCCACAGCCTCGCACAAAGAGATGTAAGCCTTCCAGGTGCAATGATAAATCCTCCGTGAAGTGGACTTACGCGCCTTCAACATAGTGGGAATCACAGAAACCGGCAACCTCTGGTCTCTCAGCACCTGGCTTTCAATAGCCAGGCCCTCAAAGCCAGAGACGGTAGGTAAAGCAGGGTGTAATAATCGGTCCCTGAGACAGAAGGTCCTGTCGCATTGGCAGTCGCCAGGGGGCGTCAGCAACCATCTGTACCATGTTGGCATACCAGGGACGCCGAGGCCAATCTGGAGCAATTAGAATAACTGGTATCCCCTCGGCCTCTACCCTGCGCAGCAGACGAGGGCGGAGCTTGAGATGAGGGAAGGCATAAATTAGCTTATAATGCCCCCACGGCGCCACCAGTGCATCCGCCAAGGGATCCCTTGTTCTGGCCATGAATCTCTGCACCTTCCGATTGAGACAAGAGGCCAGAAGATCCACGTCCGGCGTGTCCCACCGCAGGCAAATGAGATGAAAAACCCCTGGATGCAGCGACCACTCCCCCTGATCCAGCAACTGACGGCTGAGGTAGTCTGCTTGCCAGTTTTCTACGCCCGGAATGTAGACAGCGGAGAGAGCCGGCACGTAAAGTTCTGCCCACCGCAGAATGTGAGAGACCTCCAGTGTCGCTGCTGAGCTCCTCGTCCTCCCCCTGGGGGTTGACGTAAGCCACCGCCATGGCATTGTCCGACTGGATCCTAACTGGATGACCGCGCAGCAGCTGCGTCCAAATGGAGAGACTTAATCTGATCGCACGCAACTCCAGAACGTTGACTGACAGATGAGACTCTTCCGACGTCCAGTGGCCCTGGGCTGATCGAAGGCCTAGAACCAACCCCAGCCAGTCAGGCTGGCATCTGTTGTGAACACTGTCCAATGGAGAGGGAGAAATGACTTCCCGGTCCATAGGGCTGGAGACCGTAGCCACCAAAGAAGTGAGGCCCTGGTCAGATGGCCCACGGGGATCTGACAATCCAGAGATGCAGGTGATTTGTAACATTTGGATAAGATCTTCCTCTGCAAGACCCGAGTGTAAAACTGGGCATACGGGACCGCCTCGAAGGTGGATACCATGAGGCCCAGAACCCGCATGCAAAGACGTAGGACAGCAGCAACGGCACCGCAGTGTGAAGGGTCTGAAGTTTGATTGGCGGAAGAAAAACCCTCGCCTGCGCAGAGTCGAGAATCAACCCTAAGTATTCCAGGCGTTGGGCCGGGAGCAACAACTTCTTGAGGTTCAACACCCACCCGAACTCTTGCAAGGCTTGCATGGTGATTGCCACATTGTCCCTCAGTTCTGAAGCTGACGCCGCTTGCAGGAGGAGATCGTTCAGGTAGCCCATGACCGCGATCCCCTGCTGTCTCAGCAACGCCAGAACCGGTGCCAGCACCTTGGTGAAGACCCGGGGAGCTGAGGCCAGGCCAAAGAGAAGTGCCATAAACTGATAGTGCGTGTCCCCGACAGCAAAACCCAGGAAACGCTGGTGCCTGACACAGATGGGGACATGCAAGTATGCGTCCTTGATCTCCAGTGAGTCCAGGAAATCCCCCTGATGAAGCGCGGCCACCACAGAACAAACAGACCCCATCCTGAACCTCCGTACCTTCACAAAACAATTGAGGGCTTTGAGATCCAGGATCAGACGAACCCCTTCCTTCTTTGGAACTATGAACAGATTGGAGTAGAAACCCTGAAACCTTTCCGAAGCTGGTACCGGAAGTATCACCCCCCCAAAGAAGCAAGTCCTGCACTGCCCTAAACAAAGCCTGCTGACGAGACGGGGGAAGGTGAAGATTGGAGGGAAAATACATGTCTGGTGGAAAGGAAAAAAACTATTTTGTAGCCGGACAAAATTAGTTTGCGGACCCAATGATCAGAAAGAAGGGAAATCCACTGGTCCACAAACCACCGAAGGCGACCCCCCACCCACAAGTCGGGCGAGGGTAAAACTTCATGCGGAAGAGGGATTGTCCGCAGACTTGTTGGCTTGCGATGCCAGGGACGCTTTGATCCACCCGTGGGAGCCTCGGCAGGCTGGGAACCCATGCCCGCAGGCGGAAGAAAAAAATGCCTGTGAGCGGAAAAGGAGGGGCCCTGCCTGTGACGGGGCTCCTTGCCCTTTTTGGACTGCGGGAGAAAGGTACTCTTCCTACCGGTAATATCCTTTATAGTGTCCTTTATAATGTCATCCAGAGTGGCTCCAAATAGCCACCCACCCTGGAAAGACAAATCCGCCAGAGCCTTCTTAGACGTTTGGTCCACCGACGAGCACTTAAGCCAAAGCAACCGGCAAAGAACCACGACCGACACAGAGATTTTAGAAAGTAAATGGGCCGTGTCCAAGGCCGCGTCACAAACATACCTGTACCCTTGCACTAACTGGTCTGCCAGTTCCACACAGACCGGAGAAACTTGCTCATTACCCAACTCATGGTGTAATAGCTTAGCCCATTCAGTAAGCGTCTGCGACACCAGAGCCGTGGCCAACACTGGACGAAGGGTCGAACCTGCGATCGTAGACCATAGAACATAGACCAAGCGACCGCCTCGGCCTTTCTGTTGGCAGGGTCCTTGAAAGAAGGGACCCCTCCACCGGAATCATGGTCGCCTTGTTCAACTGAGATACTGGAGGATCAATGACAGGAGGGGAAGACCATTTCTTCAGCAGACTCTCCACAAAGGGGTAACGCACTGAAAAACGTCTCGGGACTGAAAAGGACCGCTGCGGGCGTTCCCAATCCTTGCAAATAAACCTATTGAAATAAGATAGGTAAGGAAACATGTTAGCGGTGCGGACCGGCTTATGAGACCCAAAGGGAATCAACACCTCTTCAGATGCCTCCGCCGAATACTCAATTTTCAAGGTATCGCGTACTGCCGAAATGAGTGCGCCCACCAGTGCTTTTTAATGCGCAGCGATGGACGCAAAGGATTCCTCCTCGCTGTCTGAAAGACCAGGGGCCACACCATCTGAGCCCTCCGGGCAGGGGCCATCTGCTAGGGCGGAGCCTGACTCCGGATCAGAGTCCTCCCCAGAAGACGGAGGGGGTAGGGGGCGTCTTTTACCCGCCTTACGCCTGCACGCCACTTCAACCCGAGAGATGAAGGATTCCAGGACCGCTGAAAAAGCATCCAGGGGAACAGCAGACCCAGAGAAACCAGCTGCCGTCATGGGGGTGTCTGGGGGAGGGGCACCTGCTTCAGACACCATGGAAGTCCCATGCTCGACCGGACACCACCAGGGACCGAATGCCCACGAGGGAAGGGAAACCACCCCCCCAGCTGCCACAGACTGGGAAAACCCCAGGACTCACCTCCCCGACCCAAACCTCAGAGGAGCGGTGCTGTGTGCTGTCCGTCCACCGGCAGATGGGATAAGCCATGAGGAGTTCCACGCTCGTGCCAGGCTCCAGGGGTAACGTCCAGCGCTAGAGACCATCAGAAGTCTCCCCACGAGGCTACAAGAAACTGGCCGCCGACCGCACTTCCACAGACAGAGCCCTAAGCCAGGAATGCCCAAAGACTAAGGCAAAATGCCCGCCGTGGCTATGGGAAAATGGCCGCGGTGCCCAGCCCCAAACAAATGGCTGCTACACATGGAGGAGGATGCCAGCCACACACCCCACACCTGGAGAACACAGAGACCGGAGAGGACCCCACAAAGCCCAGATAGGGGCCAAAATGTCCACCTAGTGGCCACCAGCAACCGACTGGGCGATGGCTGCCAAGCAGTGCAACAGGGGGGCAGGGGGGAGGGAGAAGAGGAAATTCCCCATAACCGACCACCCCAGGGAGTACCCAACTGCTCCAAACCTTGCCCGGACCAGGCCAGGGAGCATGTACTTACCCATCCAGCAGGGATTGCGGGTCACACTCCCAAGACAGGTCCACCTCCCGCCTAAACGCAGTGACTTTTGGCCACAGTGACCCTATGACCCAGACGTCATGTGCCTGGTTATATGTGTCCCTGCGAGACATCCAGCCCGCCGGCTGCCCTGGTCCAGGATGGGGCTTGTCGCGGCTGACCTAGAGCGGAGCTCAGGTCTGCGCGCGCTCGGTGGCCAGGCTGGGGAGACTAACAGGATCAATGATATCTAGCCTGCCACCCAGCCCAGCAGTTGATTGCAGAGGCAGATCAAAAATAATAAGAACAAAATAATAAAAAATAAAAAACCAAAGGAACCACAGGTCCCAGCAGGGAGCCAGGTCCTTCTAGACTAGGCAGAAAAAAAACTGAGCTGCCTGTAGCAGAGTAGGAAGTTACTACCAGTAAGGACCGCCCCTAGGCCGTGCTGTGCTTGTTCTTTTTTTCTGCCTAGTCCTACTCCTGAAGGTGGTGATATAACCCTAAGGTCAAGAATGGAAGTGCTGTTTCCATCAATGAACGAAAGAGAAAATGTACGGTTAGTTGTCCGTAAGAGCAAAAATGTTTCATCAATGGTCAGCCGGGGTTAAAAAATGCCTCATCAATGGGTAGTGGAAGGTAAAAAAATGCCCAATCAGTGGTCAGTAAGAGGAAAAAATACCTTGGCATCAGTGGTCAGTAAGAAAAGAAAAATGCTCCGACTTCAGTGATTAGTGGCAGCAAAGAATGCCCCAGTATTAGTGGTCAGTAATAGGAACAAAATGGTAGTGTGTTGGTAGTGAGTGGGAGTAAGGATTTCTCAGTGTCAGCAGTCAGGAGGAGAAAGAAATGCCCCAACGTTATTGTCAGTAAGAGGAAAAATATTAGGAACTGATAGCTGGAGGGCACTGGGGCTGGAGGCACTCTACAGGACCCTGTGGATGCCTGGGGACTTTGTAGCAGGCACTCTGGGAGAAGGGACTGTGGGGCTCTGTGGATAGAAGGAGGCTCTGGAGGAAAGCTGGGGGACAGTACTATAGGGGCACTACACTGTAGAAGGTTGTAGAGGAAATAAGGGGGGAACTGCATTGTAGGGGGCACTTGCAGGGGACAGTGTGCAACAGAGACTGCTCTTCCCACCACACTTTCAGTTGAGACTTTCTGTCAGTACAGGCACCCCATGGAGCGGGAAAGTGAAACTTTCTCTTCATCCTCTCTTCACATAACAGGTCACAAGAGGTCTGTAGCATTTGGGGAAGCATTCATTTACAATGCCTCCCTATAATGCCTCATGGAGCAGTGCCCTGTGCTACACTCAGCATTCCAGCATCAGTGCACCCTGTGCCACTCTGCAGACTGTCCTGGATCCTAGCACACACCAAGGAGAGCTTCCTTCAGCCCACCACTTCCTATTTCAGGGCCCCTCAGCCAATGCATAGGTTACTATAGCGGTAGTTTCGCCAGTGTTGCTGCTACTGACAGAAGGCATAATGAATTGCTATTCAAGGGCAGCATTAGTAACATTTTATTTATGTAAGCAGCCTTAAAATGTTTTGACAGTCTCTTAAAGGATGAATATCATCCAGAATTACTTAAAGATCATTACCTGGTGCTTGTTCTCAAGTCCCAGTATCTTATGTATGTATCATAGCCACACGATAACAAAACAGAAGGTGTTTCATAGCAGACATCCAGAACACCAGCACCTCGTTTAAATTCAGTTCCAAGGCAGTCCATCAGTTGGCCACTGCAATGACAAGAAATTCCTTTTACATTGGCATTAACGAGTAACCATAATCTTTTATATACAGGTTGCCTTTTGTGTGTGCTAGATGTGCACACACCCATTCATTGTGAAAAATATTGCATTATGGAAGGACAAATTCCCATGAAAGCAGTCACAAAATATTATTGATTTTACACGAAACATCAATATAAGACCTTAAACCTCTATCATCTGGCCCTGCAACTTTTAAAGGATTGGGCCTCTACTGGATTGCAGATTAAGGTACAATGGGAACCAAGGCGAAAAAGCCGCTTTGGACCCACCCTTCCTGGTCCTTTAGATTGACATTCATAAAGATTGCAATAAGCACAGAGAAGCTGCTCTCATTTGCATTGTGTGTTCTGGCATTGTCCCATCAGATACCAACTGCCTACGAGTGCATCTTCCCTTGTGAATTGACAGGCAGATGCAAAGCTTGGACCATTGTGCTATCCCCTTGTTTAACTGCAGGAGCAGGAAGGTTGTAGCTGGGCCACCTGGACATCTACTGAGCTCCTGCCTAAGTTGTCTTGTGAATGATTCATCTCTGGGGTTGCCTGAAGGCCAAAGTGGAATTAAAGATAAACCTCAACAAACTAAAAAGAACTACTGGCTATACACATACTGCAGGTGTATATTTATGTGTAGACGGGGACAGAAATAAGTATCAGCCTTTTATGTGCATTTACCTAATTTGAACATTTTTACTCATTAATAAAACTTACTGAGCTTTACAAGCAAGGGAGCTGACACCATCCCACAAATATTCTCTGGCACAACAGCCCCTATGGAAAATGCTAGCATTCCCAGACTCCCAGTCCAGGCATGGCTGCTACCCATTACTATGCCAGGATAGATGTAAATATTTAAATGTTAAACTTTGCTTTGAAGAAGTTAGCCGAGATGATACTCTAGTCAGCTCCCTCTAATCTCACCACTGATCATAAATCATTATGAAAGAACAGACATCTTCTATCACAGGAGAATATATTTTCATTGCTCAGATACAGTAAAAACCAGTAATATTTATTAAACCAGATGCATATATGTCTCTTTTTGGAACATATGCTGTTCTTTACTGAAATGTTGTCTCAATCCTCCAGTATGGTCCCTGAAGCAGGTGTCTGAGGCACACATCCAACTTCATGTTCTTAAGCAGTGACATTTCATATTAAAATGTGTATTTGCTCCAATTCACTGTAGAACCTGCTGACACATGGACTCCCCAAGAAGAATTGGACAATTGTTTTATTATACTTGAAAAAAGTATTTTTTTGTAATGCTTAAGTGCACAAGATGGTCTTTCTCATCACTCCTACAATGTGTACTTCTCATCAATCTCACCAGAAAATTGGTGCAATTCAAGGAATGTCCTATGCAAACAATGCAAAGTTTCCTTTTTCAGTTACATTAGATGCCACACCTCTTGCATATCAAATCCCATTTCTAAAGTCATATAATAGTATTTTTAGGTTAAGCATACAGAACTTAGGTTTAATGTGGAAAAATGTAAAATAATGCATTTGGGTGGCAAAAATATGAATGCAATCTACTCACCAGGGGGAGAACCTCTGGGGGAATCTAGGATGGAAAAGGACCTGGGGGTCCTAGTAGATGACAGACTCAGCAATGGCATGCAATGCCAAGCTGCTGCTAACAAAGCAAACAGAATATTGGCATGCATTAAAAAGTGGATTAACTCAAGAGATAAAGCAATCATTCTCACACTCTACAAGACTCTGGTCCATCTGCACCTAGAGTATTCTGCCCAGTTCTGGGCACCAGTCCTCAGGAAGGATGTGCTGGAAATGGAGCGAGTACAGAGAAGGGCAACAAAACTAATAAAGGGACGGGAGGATATTAGTTATGAAGAAAGGTTACGAGCACTGAACTTATTCTCTCTGGAGAAGAGACACTTGAGAGGGGATATGATTTCAATTTACAAATACCGTACATGTGACCCCACAATAGGGATAAAACTTTTCCACGAAAGGGAGTTTAATAAGACACGTGGCCACTCATTAAAATTAGAAGAAAAGAGGTTTAACCTTAAACTGCATAGAGGGTTCTTTACTGTAATGCCCCGTACACACGGTCGGATTTTCCGATGGAAAATGTCCGATCGGAGCGTGTTGTCGGAAATTCCGACCGTGTGTGGGCTCCATCGGACATTTTCCATCGGATTTTCCGACACACAAAGTTGGAGAGCAGGAGATAAAATTTTCCAACAACAAAATCTGTTGTCGGAATTTCCGATCGTGTGTACACAAATCCGACGGACAAAGTGCCACGCATGCTCAGAATAAATAAAGAGATGAAAGTTATTGGCCACTGCCTCGTTTATAGTCCCGACGTACGTGTTTTACGTCACCGCGTTCAGAACGATCGGATTTTCCGACAACTTTGTGCGACCGTGTGTAGACAAAAAAAGTTTGAGCCAACATCCGTCGGAAAAAATCCTAGGATTTTGTTGTCGGAATGTCCGAACAAAGTCCGAACGTGTGTACGCCCTATAAGAGTGGCAAGGATGTGGAATTCCCTTCCACTGTTAGTGGTTTCAGCGGGGAGCATCGATAGTTTAAAAAAACGATTAGATAGGAACCTGAACGACCACATCATACAGGGATATACAATGTAATACTGACATATAAACACACACATAGGTTGGACTTGATGGACTTGTGTCTTTTTTCAACCTCACCTACTATGTAACTATTCATATCCACATAAATCCACTGGAATTATAATTACTGATATATGCATATATATGCTGAGGCACCTCATACTTATTAACAGCCTTGTGATTAAAATCAATAAATTCTCAGGGTTTATGACTAATACTTGGGGTGACCTAACATACACTATATTGTCAAAAGTATTGGGACACCTGCCTTTACACACACATAAACTTTAATAGCATCCCAGGTCTTGGTCCATAGGGTTCAATATGGAGTAGGACCACCCTTTGCAGCTATAACAGCTTCAACTCTTCTGGGAAGGCTGTCCACAAGATTTAGGAGAGTGTCTATGGGAATGTTTGACCATTCTTCCAGAAGCGCCTGTCTCACAGTTTCTGCACCAATTCATTCAAAAGGCCTGGCTCACAGTTTCTGCCCCAATTCATTCAAAAGGTGTTCTATTGGGTTGAGGTCAGGACTCTGGGTAACCCCCTAAGGGGTATCGCGGTCGGTCATCAAGCCCTGCACTTACCCCATCTAGGTTGCGTGCAGGCAGCGCTCCTACGGGCAAAGGGCAGCGGGCGTCTCCTCTTCCTCTGCATCACGGTAGCTTTTGCCGTGCATCTCTTCCCTCCTCCTAGGCATCCAATAGGATCAACTGTCCTTTCAGCCAATTGGGTGACACTTCCTGATTGGCCGAGAGGAGGATCAGTGTGAGAATAGCAAATATTCATTTGCTATTCTCACACAACTGGGTGGGCTCCCGAGCCTACCCTTTTTTGAAGCCTATTAGAGCCTCTGGCCCTAATCACGTGCTTAAACCCCCCCCATCGGAATCCATGCGTCCGACGCCCTGCATGTAGATCAGGGGGCCGGACGCATGGATGGTGGGGGGGGGGGGGGGCGGCCCGTGCTCCCCTAATGGATGGGTCGCCACTGATCTAAGCTCTGTAAATCATCAGTTCATAAACTATGTTAAAGTGGATTGTCAGAGCAGTGCAGTATGACTGCATAAATGTGCATTAGTTTTCCTTATAATGGCCAATATATACTAGCTGTTGCATAATTGTAGTCTTTCAACCTAAAATGGCAACCTACTCTGAAAAATTCTGCACTGCCATTCAAAAAGGTACAGTGGGAAAAACAAAAAAGCAGGTCTACCTTATCATAGGTCTATTACAGACCTATGATATGTTATATACCATGCTGTATGCAATGTCAAAGCTTAACATGTAGTTGACTGGCTTTTTACAAGTTTTACTTGTGAAGACTATTATTTATGAGTGAGTTAACATTCATGACAATATGCTGGAATGTTTCAAATGGTTAATCTCATCTGCCCATGATTAGCACTGCATAGTTACAGGGGAAAAACTAATCATTGCTTGGTAATCCCTGGAAACAGCATCTAAATGACCCCTTTTACTCCAATACAGAGCTACTTAGGGGAAAATGAAACCAAATAACTATATATTATAATCTTCTGATCTGTTCATTAATTTAACTGCTTCCCTTGTATGTCTCACAATGGGTAAACAGCACCTGCTCTTAAGTAAGTTACAAATGATATACATTAAATCAAAAGAATGGAATCTGACATGAGATTCATGCATCGGACTCCATTATTTTGCCACTCTCTGCTCCTTGATCTAGTGTCACAGATCTGAGGCACCATCTGTAATCTGCGCTAAAACCTTGTTGGGGGATAAAGACCACACAAAAGGAGAAATAGAGTCCTGGGAGATGTTAAAATAAGTAAACACCTTTGTGTCAGCGAAATAGCTGATAAAGCAGATTAGCGGCTGGTGCACTGGAGTTCCCAGATCAGAAGGCGAAGCCCTGTACGATCTTTGTAGCCAGCACGCTTCTGTGATCACAGCGCTGGCTGCATGCTGGGGCAGGCCCGTTTCCCCCAGTGGCTCTCCAAAGAGCAGATTATGTAGAATAACAATTTCATTGTCACTGTGTAATTCCCTCCGTGACCGTGACTGTGGGCTACAACATCGACCTTTAATGCCTAGTCCATAGCATCCATTTAAACAGGCTTGACAACCTTAGCGACAGCCCCCCATGAGATCATCATGAGCAAGTTTTAACATCAAGTGCATAGACTAATCCCCAAAATCTGAGCCCAGGGGTGCTGGTTATTGGACTTAAGACTTTCTCAGGGCACTGGGCGTAAAGATTTCAGTAGACGTTTTGCTTGCAGCCTCATTTGTGTTGCCTAAAATGTAATCCATGTGTTATAACTAACAAATAATAAAAAAAAATATTCATCCATTCACTATATAGTAAATAGTATAGTATAAATGTATTAAGTAATACATATTGTTTAAAAGTAACTGAATTAAAGAGTTTATATTAAAGAAAATTATTCTACAAGATACAAATAAGGCATATTAGGAAATAATGAACTAAAGAAATAGTAAAATAATAAGTAATAATTAACTAAAGTAATAGTATAAAGGGGAATATCATTCATAAGTTTACACTTATAAGGCCACATCTCTACAACCTAGATTCATACATAAGGCATTAGCTAAGCACTACCCTTTGTGATTAAGCCTTAAACTCATAACTGCAACTGATTCTCCAGATTGGGCAACACAGGTATACCTGTATCCTCAGATCAAAGTTTAACAAAAACACATCAGATAAAACAAATAGCAGCATTCTGTAGCTTTGGAAGTAAAAATGTTATGAAAAGTGAAAAAAAAACTTGTGAACACAATTACCACCCTTGGCTTCCCTGTATAGACAAACAGAATAACCTGTTAGATTATGGCAAATGTGCCAAACGAAACCAAAAAAACTTCACTAGAAGTCTTTTAGTGTGCTGCATTAAAGTAAAACTAAAGGCAAACCCCTTTTTTCCTTTGGATAGAGTAAGGGAAGGTTATGACCCATGGCAGTTTGTGTGCCATTAGGGAGATTTCCCTTCACTTCTTGTCCCCTAGTCAAAAAGGAACCTGGCTGTCACTAGAACTAGTATCCTCATTGGAAGATTTCCCTTCTATTACTGTTCTTGGGACAACCCAAAATGGGTGTATTTCTTTTACTTTCACTTTTAGTTATAAGGGGTGAATCTCCATAATGGGGACACAGACAGCATCAAAAACCTGATAGGTGTTCTAATCCATCTCCACTCTGTTCAAAACTAAAATAAAATAAAATTATTTGTACTTGAAAGTAGAATTATAGGCAACACTTTTTTTCATTTTGGATATAGAAAGAGAGGGTTATAACCCCAGTTAGATTATTTTTCACCAACTGTGTTCCATTGCAAAGATTTCTTTTCACTTCCTGTCCCACAGCCAAACAGGAAGTCAGAGGAAATTTCTGCAATTCCTTGTGGACCCCTAGATTTCCCCCATTGGAATATTTCCCCTCTAATATTTTTTCTGGGGACAACCCAAAATCTGTGATTTTCTTTTACTTTCACTTTCAATGATAATGATAAACAGGACAAATAGACAGGATGAATCTCCCTAATGGGGGCACTGACAGTAATAAAAACTGACAAGTGTTTTAATTCCCCTCTACTCTATCCAAAACTAAAATAATAGATATTATTTAAGTTTTTAAAACAACTGGGATTTACAAGTCATAACATCCATCAGGAGCAGAAAAATGCTAATAACAGCTTCTAGGAGCTTAAAAAAAACACTAGTGTGCATGGAGCCTTAGGCAGGTGTAAAAAATTCTGTACATTAAAAAATGCTTTCAGAAATAGAAGTGTTAAAAGTTTATTTGTATGAATTAACAAAATGGAAAGTAAATGAACAAAAGAGAAATCCAAATCAAATCAATATTTGGTGTGACCACCCTTTGCCTTCACACAGCATCAACAAAGTTTGAACAGCACATCTTGAAACCCCAGTCTGCTTTGAAATCTTTGCCTGGGAGAGACCATTCTGATGCACTATAACTACCTTGTCTCTTGTTGTGCTCAGTCTTGCCATGGTGTATGACCTGTGACATGAAACTGTCTTCCATAACCTCACCTTAGTAGCAGAGTTTGACTGTTCCTCACCCAGTTTTAAGCCACCTACATAGCTATTTCTATTTCAGTTAATGACTGTGTTTTAACCTACATATAAAATTGATGATCATTAGCCCCTGTTTGGTATAATTGGTTAATCTTACACCTGACTCTAATCCTACAAAATTCCTGACTTTGTTCAAAGTGTGCAAGTGTAAGAATTGATGCTGGCTTGAAGCCAAAGGGTAGTCACACCAAATATTAATTTGATTTAGATTTTTCTCCTGGTCACTCACTTTGCACATCTTGTAAATTGATGAACAGTTAAAGTTCTTTGCTTTTGAGAAGGTTTTTTTGTTTTGTAACTTTGCAATGGTATGTATTATTACATGCTAACAGTATCTTTAAAAACACGTTACATGCATGGAGTTAGAAGCACATTGCTGAATGCACTGCAACACCATGACTGAGGTGTGTACAGCCCATTGCCAAATGTGATCACAAGTTGTAAACTCATTTCCCAAGCACAATGCCTAGAGCTCAGTAGGCCTTTCCAATGCTTTCAGAGTGTACAAGGTCTTTGCACTGGCTATTTTTGAGCAGTAGTAGTGCATGATCTAAGTTGTGTGTGAACCGATGATTTGAAGTTTACAGCTATATGAAAGGTGTACTAATGCAATTCTCTAACAAAGCCTAGACCCTTATCTCTACCAGTCTTCCTGTATCTTACAGAGAAGCAGATGAAACGTGATAGTGGATTAAAAGCCAAATTTGTCTTGTGTTAAACTTCAAAAGAAAGCCCTCACCATCATTCCTTGCTTGAGACATCTCCTAAAGGTAAGCGACCACCACAAAGACAACAATAAAGCCAGGCCTATAATAACATTTCTGTCATTCCTTCTCTGAGCTCACAACACACAAAAATGCGTTCCCTACCTGTGATCGTCATATATACGTGCACACTACATAGAGGCTATTAGAAAAGATGCTTATTCTCTTCATGTGATAAAATCTAAGGGACATGGGAGAGCTCTCACAAGAATGACAATACGGAAAAGATTTGCATACAAAAGTATGGCAACTTTACAACAATAACTAAGAACTCATTCACACAGACTTGATATTATAAGCATTTATAGGACATTTCTAAACACCCATTAATGTTAAATGCTATAATGTACACTGTGTGTTTACTTGCATTCAGGTATGTTAAGCTTGGCTGCATTTGGAAAAAAAAAATCTGTGCATCCAGGGACAGATTGGATACTCTGAACACGTCTAAACAAGTGTAATCGCATGTAAATGCATGTACTTTTAAACACAGGAGAAATTGATCTTGGAAGTATAAAATTTGTTTATACTTCCTAGATCAAATTCTCATTCATTTAATCAAAACAAATGCAACGGGCCCATGTGAATGAGAACTAAAAACTATTATTATAGTACATCTATAACTATACTGCAACTGTCGCTGCTGAAGACTAATCTTTTTTGTGCCATGTTACTTTTTATTTATTCTCATATCTGTAACTAACACCCCCCAGAACTAATCATACTACCTGGCCCAGCAGTCCTACCAAGGAGTTGGTGATGAGTAAGCATTGGCCTGGGAGCAGAAATAACTCAGCTAGATACCCACCAACCATGTAGGTGCATGCACATGATGTACCAAGAACTTGTTTACCAAAGTCTTTATACTAAGTCACTGCCAACATAACATTAATATTTAATTTAGCTGAATTTAGCTTTTTTTTGTGTAGGTTTACTTTAAATTTAGAGGGATAAAACAGAATATGCTGTCCAATCAATTTACATCAACTTTTTGACCTCCCCGTATTGGTCTCTTTTCATCTATGGTGTATCTGATATTCAGAGTAACCATCGGCGGGATTACCACAACTGTTAAAATTGTACTCAGTATTTTTCACTTCTTTCATTACCTTAATTGCATAATTTTTCTTAAAGGATTGATCACTACTTTAAAGTCAATTATTTTTCATTTAAAGCGGAGTTCCAGCCTGGGTGAAAAAATAAATAAAAGTCAGCAGCTACAAATACTGTAGCTGCTGACTTTTAATATAAGGACACTTACCTGTCCAGGGAGCCCACAATGATGGCACATGAAGCCGACCCATCTATAAGTTCCGGGTGCAGGCGCCGGCATCCTTACTAAGGGAAACAGGAAGTGAAGCATTGCGGCTTCACAGCCTGTTTCCTACTGCACATGCATGAGTCACGCTGCGCTTTCTGAATGGTCCCACTATCTTCTGGGACCTGTGCATCTCCCGGAAGGCAGTGGGGGGGAAGGAGGAGGGGCTGGATGTTTTGTAGATCGCTGCACAATGGTGCGATAAGTAGAAAAAACATATAAAATATTAAAAACAATAGCTTGCCATAAAAACCTTAAAACAAAAGTTCTTTAGACTTTAATTTGTATTGATGGAAAATTTTGTTACATTACATTTTTACCGTTTTAATTTGTATAAGAACACTTGTTTTAAAATGTTGGTGCATCCTTTAAATTATTAACCTAAACAATGTACTGATGGTATCTTAAATTACAAAAAATAAAAATGTATGTATAAATATAAATATATATATATATACATATGTATATGTATATATATATATATATATATATATATATATATATATATATATATATATATACACACACATGACATTGTGAAAACAGTACATGGAATAAAGCAAAGAAAATGAAACTACAAGCACTAAGTAATATGTTGGCACTCCATTAATAAAGACTAATAATATAAGAGCTAGAAGGTTTCAGTTTTTGAGTTTGGCTGACAGCATTCCCAAAATGGAACAGACTTGTAGGGGTGTTCCATAAAAACCCACTTGTGTGGATGCTCTTGGGGAGAAAGGGCAAAGGCTCACATTACACCTTCTCTTTCTACAAGAGGCCTCCTTAATCTAAGCAGCTAAGAGTTAATTTATCCCTGTTGAATTGCTGCCTCTATCAGACAATCGGTTGTTTCAAGAAGAGGACTTGTCTTGTGAAGCCCTTTGCTTTAATAACACCCAAGACACTTTCAAGTGGTATATTCATTACCCAAATAATGAAAAGAGCTACTTCCACAGATTTGTTATTGTACCACTCCATTCATTACAAGAACATCTGCTAGGCTCTCCAATATTACCAAATTCATTGTTTGGGTTCTAGCTTTCTTTGCCTCTCTCTCTCTTTCCCGCTTTTCTTTATCGAGCATTCACTAATGAGTATAATGTGCACTGGCCAAAAGCATTAAAAAGCTCTTGTCTGGTTTAATCTGGAGAAGTAATGCAAGTTTTGTTTGTTTGTTTATTTTACATTATGGCAGATAAAACGGATGGTGGGAGCGAAGGGGAGGAATGAAATTTGCTTGGCACTTGTTGGGTACTGGCATGCCAGCAAGAAGTCTGAAGGTGGTAGGAGTGCACAGTGCCAACATTATCCATTCAGAAGCCCTCTCCACTGCTGTATAATGTGCCAACATGATATTTCAGTGATGTGATCATTATATGTATTGAAATAAAAAAAATAAACATTATCACAAAAGCACTGGTGACCTACTTAGACAAAAATAGTGAATACTGACTTGAGCTAACTATTCTAAATATTTTCCAAAGTATTTAATATGTACTTTTCACTACAAATTACAAAAGACAGGGATAAAGAAAAAGTGAGAGGGATGCAGAGAGAAAGACGAGAAAAGAAACTCTATAAATAAAGGTACATTCCAGGAAGGTGGCATACCACAGAATCTTGAGACAAGAGAATGGAGTGCTGCTGAAAAGCAAAATATAAAGCGACCTGACTCTGGTTGCTATGGTAAGATAAAAGTAAATAAAATGGACTTTCTAGCTTGTTAATTTTAAAGCATTATACCCTCATCTTTAAAATAGAACACCAGCCCAAATTATTTGGAAATGATCGATTTTCAGAATATTTTTGCTGTATGTGACTTCAATTGGCATGATTTCCCCTCACTTCCTGTTGCAGGGAACACTTGCCAGAACGGTAGGGGATGAGGGTAAATCTCTCAAGTGGAATAAAATAAATAAATAAATAAACTGACAGAAGTAGTTCTAACTGTTCCCAACTTATCTAAAACAACAAAAAATGCAAATAAAATTCAGCTTTAGATACATACCTCAATAACCCCACTACCTGCAAACTGGCCAAAACCTTTAATGGCTTCCACTGATCTTACAATTAACATATCTCTGTTAGGCATGAACATTAACTGTTCAGCAGATAGTGAGTGAACTTTCTAGATTGTGCTCAGGACTAAAAAATGTGTTTTAAATATAATAAAAGTTTAAAGCAGAGTTCCAGGCAAAAAAACAACTCTGTCTTAAACAATAGTACACCCCCCCCCCTTTTTTTTGGATATACAGTATCTCACAAAAGTGAGTACACCCCTCACATTTTTGTAAATATTTTATTATATCTTTTCATGTGACAACACTTTGCTACAATGTAAAGTAGTGAGTGTACAGCTTGTATAACAATGTACATTTGCTGTCGCCTCAAAATAACTCAACACACAGCCATTAATGTCTAAACCGCTGGCAAGAAAAGTGAGTACACCCCTAAGTGAAAATGTCCAAATTGGGCCCAATTAGCCATTTTCTCTCCCCGGTGTCATGTGACTCGTTAGTGTTACAAGGTCTCAGGTGTGAATGGGGAGCAGGTGTGTTAAATTTGGTGTTATTGCTCTCACTCTCTCATACTGGTCACTGAAAGTTCAACATGGCACTTTATGGCAAAGAACCTGAGGATCTGAGGATCTGAAAAAAAGAATTGTTGCTCTATATAAAGATGGCCTAGGCTATAAGAAGATTGCCAAGACCCTGAAACTGAGCTGCAGCATGGTGGCCAAGACCATACAGCAGGCCTCGCCATGGTTGACCAAAGAAGTTGAGTGCACATGCTCAGCGTCATATCCAGAGGTTGTCTTTGGGAAAAAGACGTATGAGTGCTGCCAGCATTGCTGCAGAGGTTGAAGGGGGGGGCAGCCTGTCAGTGCTCAGACCATGCACCACACACTGCATCAAATTCATCTGCATGGATGTCGTCCCAGAAGGAAGCCTCTTCTAAAGATGTTTGCTGAAGACAAGCAGACTAAGGACATGCATTACTGGAACCATGCCCTGTGGTCTGATGAGACCAAGATAAACTTATTTGGTTCAGATGGTGTCAAGCATGTGTGACGGCAACCATGTGAGGAGTACAAAGACAAGTGTGTCTTGCCTACAGTCAAGCATGGTGGTAGGAGTGTCATGGTCTGGGGCTGCAAGAGTGCTGCCGGCACTCAGGAGCTACAGTTCATTGAGGGAACCATGAATGTCAACATGTACTGTGACATACTGAAGCAGAGCATGATCCCCTCCCTTTAGAGACTGGGCCGCAGAGCAGTATTTCAACATGATAACGACCCCAAACACGCCTCCAAGACAACCACTGTCTTGCTAAAGAAGCTGAGGGTAAAGGTGATGGACTGGCCAAGCATATCTCCAGACCTAAACCCTATTAAGCATCTGTGGGGCAGCCTCAAATGGAAGGTGGAGGAGCGCAAGGTCTCTAACATCCACCAGCTCCGTGATGTCATCATGGAGGAGTGGAAGATGACTCCAGTGGCAACCTGTGAAGCTCTGGTGAACTCAATGCCCAAGAGGGTTAAGGCAGTGCTGGAAAATAATGGTGGCCACACAAAATATTGTCATTTTTGGCCCAATTTGGACATTTTCACTTAGGGGTGTACTCACTTTTGTTGCCAGCGGTTTAGACATTGATGGCTGTGTGTTGTGTTATTTTGAGGGGACAGCAAATTTACACTATTATACAAGCTGTACACTCACTACTTTACATTGTAGCAAAGTGTCATTTCTTCAGTGTTGTCACATGAAAAGATAAAATTAAATATTTACAAAAATGTGGAGGGATGTACTCACTTTAGTGAGATACTGTATGTATATATATATATATATATATATATATATATATATATATATATATAATTTTTTTACTTTTTTTGGGCACCTTTTCTGCTCGTTTTTTCTGGACTTCTGTCCTATGTTGCTGTGGTGAGATACGTCATTTCCGGGATCGCATCACGGCCTCCTCCTTCCCCCGCTGCCTTCTGGGACCTCTGCGTGTCCCAGAAGATGATGGGACCTCTGCGTGTCCCAGAAGACGGCGGGACCATTCAGAAAGTGCCGCACGACTCACGCATACACAGTAGAAAACCCTTACTAGCAATGCCGGTGCCTGCACCCGGAGCTGATGGACAGATCAGCTTGGGGTGCCGACATCGCAGGCTCCCTGGATAGGTAAGTGTCCTTATATTAAAAAAGTCGGCAGCTACAGACTTTTTTCCCCAGGCTGAAACTTCGCTTTAAGGTAAACATGAAATATTGCATATTAATATCATGTAGTCTTCTAGGTAGCCAACAGGTGGCGCTCTAGGCTTCATGAGCATGAATTAATTTTCAGCTGTGCTGAAAGAAGCCAATTGTCAGCCAAACTCATTGTAAGCCATCAGGGTACTCATCTCTTTTCACATAGCTTCTGTCTGTGGTTTCTATAAGAACAAGGGAGCTGCAAAGCAAGTTGCTCTGCTGTGCTGTCTCTTTAGATAGCCCATAGTGTTCTAGGGACTATTTGTCATGTATGAAATGTTTATCTGTAAAACAAAGATTGTATATACTGTAGAGTAGACAAAGAAAAAAATTATACTGAAAACAAGAGATTAGAAACTTGAAAAAACAATTAACTGCAATTCCTTAAAAGTTTATTTTTAAAGTATACCCAAAGCAAAAAAAAAATTGATAGAACAGGGAATGATTACGTGGGGAGGTTGTAATCTTAGGCCCCTTTCACACGACAAGCCCGCTCGGATCCGCCAGTCCGTTTTTCAGGCAGATCCGAGCAGGTCATTCATAGACTCCTATGGGCAGGTGGATGTCAGCAGAGATTTGTCTGCTGACACCCATCTGCCATCCGATCTGCTAAAATCAGACGTATGGCGATACTGTACGTTCAGCCATCCATCTGGCAGATCGGATCTGATGAAATCTGATGAAGACGGACATGCTGTTCGTTTTTGTCCGATCTCCCCATAGGAATCAGCGGGGCTCTGACAGGCCCCTCCCTGCTCAGTGAGCAGAGACGGTCCTGTCATCCACCGGCTCAGCGGAGATCAACAAAACGATCTCTTGCTGAGCTGGCGGACTCCGCTAAATGGATCCACCCGTGTGAAAGGGGCCTTAGTGTTATAAAAATAGGTGAACAATAAACAGACTGGCCAAAGACTGAATGAGGGCAAAGCTGTCAAAATGCAGCTTTATTGAGAAAAAGATAAGAAAAAAAAACTAATACAAGACTTTGAGAAAAGATCAATCCCCAGCTCCCAATCATTAAAAATAAAACATGTGCACCTGATTTTAAAGTGCTATTGATTTTCTACAATTTTTGGGGGAAAGAAGCAGAAATGTTTGTAAACTGCAAAAAGTACAAAACTGTCTCATGTACTAAGAATCTATGGGGGTTATTTAAGAAAGGGTAATCCACTTTGCACTACAAGTGCACTTGGAAGTGCAGTCGCTGTAGATCTGAGTAGGACATGCAAGGAAAATAAAAAACAGCATTTTAGCTTGCACATGATTGGATGATAAAATCAGCAGAGCTTCCCCTCATTTCAGATCTACCCCTCAGATTTACAGCGACTGCACATCCAAGTGCACTTTCAGTTGTGGTGCAAAGTGGATTTGCCTTTTGTAAATAACCCCCTATAAGTCCATATTTCATTTTGTTTATTTTTCTCATATATACCTTGATGTAAAGAGTATTTCTACTTTATTCTAAAAGTGGACCCCATACAAAGAACAAACGAATAAGCCTGGATGGCAGCACTCCGATACAACACCTTTATTGGGTTAAAATCCAGTGTACAGCAGTCAATCCATACGGTACAAAAGAGGGGGATGCAAGCAGCTTACATGTTTCACACCTGAATCTGGTGCTTAATCCTAGCTATGATTAAGCACCAGATTCAGGTGTGAAACATGTAAGCTGCTTGCATCCCCCTCTTTTGTACCATATGGATTGACTTTTGTACACTGGATTTTAACCCAATAAAGGTGTTATATCGGAGTGCTCCAGGCTTATTTGTTTGTTCTCTGATCCCAGCAGAGCCTGCACCTGAATGCCTATAAAGGGTGTGTATCATTTGGAACCTGTGCTTTGAGAGCGGCTTTTCTTTTTCTTCTCTGATTCTGGACTATGGACCCCATACAAAGAAATGTATTTAGAAACCCTCAATAATCTTAATCTGTTCCTGCTCATGATGTAGCGCTATGATGTATTTTTTAAATGAATGATTTGTATTCTTGTTTTATGTATTTTTTATAAGAGATCTAAGTTTTAGGGGCCTTATTTTACTTACAGTTATTAAGTGAACAGCCTTTTTTAAGTAAATCAATCTAAATAATAAATAACAATAAATTGCTACAATTTATCATAGTAGATTAGTGATAGATACCCAAACCATGGACCAGAAATCAATCAGATGTAAATTAATAAAACTAAAAAAAAAAAAAAAAAAGAATATTAAAAATGAGTATGCAGTTTCGGATCATACAAGTAAGCATAATTTTCATTACCATTAGAATATAAAAATATCATTCAGTTCCTTCAACACTGAGCACCTGAGTGACAAATTTGTTATTATCTGCCTGCATTGTGTACTTCAAAGCAAGGCAAGAGCTTGCCATTTACAGAGGGTGGGAACCCAGCTTTTTATGGCCTGCCCACCCACCTTACACAGCTTGGGGACACAAGCATGAAGAAACCTGTAGTGAAAGAAGGCTTAGGGTGTCTTGTGAGTGTAGGGTGAATTGAAGGTGACAAAGGGAGAGGCAGGTCTGTAGAAAAGACATACAACATAAAGCAATTTATTCTGGAATAGTGAAGCCTGTTTTCTTTCAGTATCTGCCATCAAACATAGAACAACTAAACGAGAATGTGCTTTTTCAAAGGATCTATGCCCAGTATGCCTCCAGCTTAAGAGTGCACCAATTTCCAATTATGCTGGTGTTGCTCAGATCACCCAGTACAGCATCTTTTCATAGCAACTTCAGAAGTAATTAAAGTAGAACTCCAGTCTCATGATAAATCCCCCAAATGAAAAAAAATTTAGGCTCCTTTACATTCATTTCTGTCCACAAGACAAAATATGTGGTCACATTTAAAACGTGTCAGTATAGAATAGACAAATAAAAACATGTTTTCTAAAATAATGGGGTTGATTTACTAAAGGCAAATAGACTGTGCACTTTGCAAGTGCAGTTGCACCCATTTTCCTTAGTAAATGTAATGTGGTAAAGCTTCAGTAAGTAAAGCATACCCAGTCGAATTCAGAGAAAAAAATAAAAAACATTTTTGCTTGCATATAATTTGATGATGGAAATCAGCAGAGCTTCACCACATTCACATACCAATACCACATAAACTCTGGGGAAAATGAGTGCAACTGCATTTGCAAAGTGCACAGTCTGTTTGCCTTTAGTAAATCAACCCCACTGTTCATAAACAATTGCCATTGTTATTTTAAATAAAACATGTTTTTTTTTCATTTCTTCATTCTATGTTACATGCCCCCCCCCCCCGGTGTGCCCTCCGGATGCCCCCCTGTGGTGTGTCCTCCTGATACCCCTCCCAGTGGTGTGCCTTCCTGACATAACCCTGTGCACTGTGCCTTCCTGACATGTTCCCCCCTGGGGTGTGCCCTCCTGACCCCCCTAATATCATGCCATTCTGACCCCCGCAGTACCATGCCCCCCAGATCCCAGTGCTGTGCTGTCCTGACCCCCTATATTAGGCCCTCCTGATCCCCCTGTACTGCGTCCTTCTGATCTTCCTGCACACTGCCCTACTGAGCCCATGCCCTTTGCCCTGCTGATGCCCTATTCTCTGCCATGCTGACCCCCTGTCCTCTGCCCCACCCATTACTGACCTCTGTACACTGTCCTACCTACCACTGACCCCTGGACACTGTCCTACCTACTACTGACCTCTACTGACCTATGTACACTGCCCTATTTACTACTGACCCCTGGGCAATGCCCTTTATACTACCTTCACTTAAACTAGTCGAGCAAAATAACCTGCAGTAGCAGATGTTCTGCCTTCATGATGGACTCCCTGTATCAGTCTTGTGGGGGGGTGACCAATTATTTCCCAGAAATGAAAATTGTGAATGAAAGTGAATGCGGAGTTTCTTGCTAAGGTAGGCTAAGTTTATATTTTTACAGTGACATTAGTCTTATTAGTTTTTTTTTAAATTTTCCTCATGCCATCCTTACTTTTCATTGGGGGCTTGCTAGTGAACTTCTTTTTAAAAAAGGGGGCGATTGGTTCCTTGTTGTCCAGGCAGATCTCTACCTCTCAAAGGTTGACTATTTCTGCCATAAATTATACTGACTAAACATTAAAGCCCGGCTCCAGACCTGCCTTTTTTCATTTCCCTTCTTCCATGAAAGCCTGCTTCATTTACTTTATTTTATGCCGCATACACATGGGTGGAATTTTCGACCGGACTGGTCCGACAAACTTTCCAGCAGACTTTCAAAGGACTTTCTAACGAACGGACTTGCCTACACACGATCACACCAAAGTCCGACGGATTCGTACTTGATGACGTACACCGGACTAAAATAAGGAAGCTGATAGCCAGTAGCCAATAGCTGCCCTAGCGTCGGTTTTTGTCCGTCGGACTAGCATACAGACGAGTGGATTTCTGGGTCCGGCTGAGTTACGACGTAAAGATTTGAAGCCTGTTCCAAATCTAAAGTCTGTCAGATTTGCGATTGGAAAGGTCCCCTGAAGGTCCGGTGAAGCCCACACACAATCGGATTGTTCGCCGGATTTGGTCCATCGGCGTCCGTCAGACCAGTCCGGTCAAAAAGTCTGACTGTGTGTATGCCCCATAAGTCTCAGATTTTAATAGAATATATAAGCCAGCCTTCTTACCACTGGACTGTGTGATGAACCACATCCTCTTTACTCCCTGGCCAGCTGTTGTACATGCATCCACTGTGGTTCAGGGGTGAAATCATGATTCTGCCACAGGTAGCACAACCTCTTTGTGTGCTGCCCCAGACAGTTCATCTCTGTCTGCCCCAAACCTGAACTGAGACAAAGGAGTTGACATACTAAAGGCAAAACAGACATTCATTTTGTAAGGATAGTTGCAATTTTCCCCTGAACTTGGTAAATATGGAGAAGTTTCACTTTGCAAAGAATACCTACTCATGTGCAAGGAAAGTATGAAAAACAGCAGTTTTGCTTGCACATGATTGGATGATGGAAATCAGCAGAACTTCACCTCACTCACTAAGCAACTCCATTGCAAGGTTACTTCCCTTTAGTAAATCAACCACAAACAGTGAACTAAAGCAATCGTATTACTAAAACATTAAGTTTATAATAAAGGTATGAAGAGGCCCAAATTAAATAAAAAAGAAATCACTACTGGTGGATTGGGGGGCTAAAAGTGTTTTCATCCTTCCTCAAATTGGGCTTTAACTTATTTGCTTTATTATACAAAGTGCAGGTAACTATACAGTCAAAAAGATATGTGGCAAAAGGAAGAAACTAAAGTTTTGGCCTAGGGCAGTGGTTCTCAACTCCAGTCCTCGGGACCCACCAACAGGCCAGATTTTAAGTATTACCTTGGGGAGTTGCAGACTAGAATACTGCAATCACTGAGCAGCAAGTGATATCACCTGTGATGTATTTCAGCTATCTTGCAAACCTGGCCTGTTGGTGGGTCCTGAGGACTGGAGTTGAGAACCACTGGCCTAGGGTCTAGTTTTATTACAAGTTTAATATCATGCCATCTTATTACAACTGCATTCAATACTGCCCTCTTAAGGCTGCATGAGGTATCTTAAGAACAAAGGACTTGGTTTCACACCAAGTCTATGCAGTATAAACTAAGAACAGCTGCTAAACAAATTAAAAATGGTATATTTCTGAGAAACTAAGGGGTCTGTGCCAATAAACTAAGTCTACATAGTGCATATTTTAAAAACTAAAAATTAGATCTTTTACAGTAGGTCAAAAGCATCTCCCATCCCCCTGTCAGATAAACACATCGGTAGAGCCATCCAGCAGTACGTAGCCTTGTCTCAGCAGCTCTCCTTAATTAGCCAGCAGGGGACCTATTGTAGGCAGCTAAAGCTGGCAGAGCCTTCCCTGGAGCTGGATGTTTCTTTCAACATCGTTGTAAGTCTCCATAGACACAAAACAATTAAATATTGTGAAGAGGGAAACAGAAAAGGCAAAATTAAGCACATTAAATTTTTCTCTATAAAAATATCAGTGACCTGTACCTGCAACATTTTAAATAGAATTCACTGAAATGGCAACCTTTATTTAAATGACCCTACCCATCTGATGGAAACCTATGCAACAACACACATTATTGCCTTTTTAATTTGTTTTATATTCACCTTATTCTGAACACTTTACTGGTTGAGCTAGATGAACTTTTTTTTCAACCAGACAAACTATGTAACTATGTAATTTCTGGTTATCTGAAAGAGCCCCCCTAGCCCTTTTCTCTGCCTTATTAGAAATCTTGACACCTGACATGAAAATTTAAATTAACCCAAGAATAAAACACAATTTATTGCAGCTCATCAGTCCTTAGTTGTGGTGGCTGAATTTGCTTTCTATTTCAGGGTTTTTTCCTTTATTTTTAACTGCTGAACTTGCCAGTAAAACACTTCTTGTCTTATGCAGCGTACAGACGATCGGACATTCCGACAACAAAACCGTAGATTTTTTTCCGACGGATGTTGGCTCAAACTTGCCTTGCATACACACGGTCACACAAATGTTGTCAGAAATTCCAAACGTCAAGAACGCGGTGACGTACAACACGTACGACGAGCTGAGAAAAAATTAAGTTCAATAGCCAGTGCGGCTCTTCTGCTTGATTCCAAGCATGCGTGGACTTTTGTGCACTGGAATTGTGTACACACGATTGGAATTTCCGACAACAAGTTTTGTTGTCGGAAAATTTGAGAACCAGCTCTCAAACATTTGTTGTCAGAAATTCCGAAAAGCAAATGTCCTGTGGAGCATACACACGCTCGGAATTTCCGACAACAAGCTCACATCGAACATTTGTTGTCGGAAATTCCGACCGTGTATACGGGACATAAGGGTGACAACGCTCACTAACTGTACTGTAACTATGTATTAGCTAAGTTTTCAACTTAGGACAGGACTAGAGAACACTCCCCTTTTTCCATAACACATTAAGGGGGGGGTTCTGTAGTCCTCAGAGATAGCAAGGAATAAAGTAACTGATAACAGTGCAGCACAAGCAGAAGGCACAGGAAGTCATCAGCTTACAAGATTCTTGGCAGGATCCACACATTTATACATATATGAGTGCCCGGTAACCTTGCACACTATATATATATATATATATATATATATATATATATATATATATATGTATAGCGCAAGGTTACCGGGCACTCACAGGGCATAGAAGTACAGAGTGGCGGGGCACAACCGATGTACATATTTATAAATAGCAAGTTCATCAGATCCTAACCTGATTATGACTGAGTTTGCTGAGGAGGGCAGTTTGAGGGATGGGTGGTATTCTTCAGGAACCCCCTCATGGGGGTTCAGACTCCCACCTCCAGGTCACCCCCCCAGATACTGGCAGATGTAGCAGGAAGATGCAATAGGACCAATGAAGGAAACAGTCAGGTGATTTGTGAGCAAATATGGAGCTGCCAGGAGCACTGTAGAGAGGTATTCAAGAGCATGGAGGAGCAGAGTTCAGCATATAAAGCATACAAGGAACAATGCCAGCAGCCAGGAGTGACAAGTGGAGCATACCAGCAACAATACCAGCAGTCAGGAGTGCCAGATCGTACCAAGAACAGTGTTAATGGCCAGGAGCAACAGATGGAGCATACCAGCAACAGTGCCAGTAGCCAGAAGTGACAGGTGGAGCGTACCAGGAAAAATGCCAGCAGCCAAGAGGGACGGGGGAACATATCAGGAACAGTGTCAGCGGTCCAAACCATCAGATGGAGGATACCAGGAGTAATGCCAATAGACAGGAAATACACAGAAAATACACATGTAGCATACCAAGAACAATGCCACCAGACAGGATTGACAGGTATGCTGTAGGTGGAGCTAGGCATGGCTATTTACTAAGAGGGCTATCAGTGGTGCCAACAATTAAGCAGTAGCAGCAGCAACAAGGGTGACTATACTGCAATGGCTTCAGTGCAAAGGAAAAAGCACTGTCACCATATGAAAGGAAGCTCCTATCTAATGGTGCAGACCACTATTACTGGTATGGGCAGCCTATATCACATATGTTATTTTATTACTGAACAATAGTTTAAACAAAAACCCCAAAACAAAGGTTGTATTTAACACAACCCAAATGGCCACCAATATTAAAAAATGTAGAGACCCACTGAAATATTACAAAGGTATTAAAGAGTATGCTTGATACACCGATATATGACAATGCAGCTGATTTTAGTGGGTACAGTAAATGAACCAATAAAAAGCATACTTTTTTCAATTAAAATTGCATATAAATTTCTAATAAAACGTGCTTTTATAAAATGGACAGACATTAGAAGAAAGAAACAGATAAGACACTTAAACATGTATAGTACTCTGTTTAAGGAAATTCCAAAAAAGCCAATTTGACTACAAGTATTTCACCGTTACAGATTTTGAAGAAATCAAAACATTTATTATATGAGTACTCATAATAGAGGTACACCTCCTTTGACTGAATTGGCCCACACACATTTAAAATGGGCCAATAAAAAAGATACAATTTCTTTAACATCCCTGCAAAGATACCCTACCATGTTTTGTTTCCAGGTTCCCTTAAGGTTAAGTTCAGTGTATAAACGGACCTGCTGGGCTATGGGAAACAGCCGCCTTCGTCAAATAAAGCCAGGATGGTACAAGGGAGACCCCACTGGGTCTTTTATTTAGCAAAACAAACAGAAATGGCACTGAGCTCTTTCGCTTATAGAGCAATTTAATGATGAACCAATGCTTTCTCTCTTTCTTGCAGGATATTACAATTGGCCAAAACTTTTGGGAGAAAGGACAAAAACACAAGTTGTCCGTCTCCTTTTCTTGTCTTTTTTCTTTTCTTATTGCACGTGTGTTCTTGTAAAAATGATTAGATTGCAGTTTGTATAACACGTTGACCCCCAAATTCAGACATTTAACCCCCTTTATGTACAAAAAATGTCAAGAATTCCCTTGGCTTTGTAGTATGGCAATTTTCTCAAATGGTGGTATTCAGGGTAAATTGGTAAAGGTAGCACTGTGTACAAAACCCAGAGTTTGCCCCTCTTGTGTGGGAATGGAGTTACAAAAGGGAGAAAAGGCATCTGTGGGGTCTGCTCAGTGGGCAAATAAACACAAAGTGGTGATTAATTTAACTAAATAAAAAGACAAATCATTTACCCCAGAATCTATTCTTCAAAGAGCTCTTGTCTTCTGGCTGCTTTCAGAAAAATGGACAAGAGTGTCCGCAGCATGCAGGGCTTAAAGTATTTCAATTATCGCATTTATGCATAAACCAACTACCCAGACTTTAGGTACTGTATGTAGTGTTATTTGGAAACTTAACTGATGTTATTGAATTTTGAATGCTATAATAAATAAGTACAACAGATATACTATTAGAACAAAAAAATTATAAATAAGAACAGTGATTCTTACTCACTTGAGAACTGGTGGCCTAAAGTCAGACAGCTGAAAATATGTGGTCTTTTAACTTGGCAAAATAAAAAAAGAATATTTTATTCCTTTTTGTAAATGATTTGTTAATCTCAATTTTTTATTTATTTTGACATTTTCATTGATGTAAAGTAACACCTTACAAGACACTCAATGTCTTATATAAAAGACCAACGCCATTTGCATTGCTGAATTGTAGTGCTTTCCATCGAGTATAAACGTATTTGATCTAAAATACATGGTGTGCTACAGTGTGCTAAAATACTGCTTATAATTGTATTAATTGTTAGTGTTGATTATTGTTCTATATTATATTCACCATAGTTAAACAAGCAAACATTTCAAATTAAAACATTTACATCATAAAAAAAACCCAAAAAACTTTACATTCTATTGAAATTGCTCACTTAACTGCTAAAAAATGTATTTATATATAATCAAAGAACTCTTTAGAACATATATGTAGGTTTACAATCTACTATATCTTATAAATATTTGGCATTGTGTGTGCTAGGTTTTCAAAGCTGGATACCATACAAACTTTTCTATTAACAAGAAAAAATGTTTGTACGTTTACAGTTAAGGCTTGGATATCCCTTCTTTGTTAAATAAGCTCCCTATGTAGCTTAGAGCTAGCTTAAAAACCTGTCAAAACATACAGAGATGGCCAATATTTCAGACAAGCCTCTTAAGGAGAAGGATTCCTTTATTGTCTGTATTTTCTTTGCAGATGAACAGAAGTGCAACAGATATCACAGAATTGTCTCGTAATGGTGTGTACAAGAGTTTGCCATTGACCCCTGCCAGGCAAAGTTCTCCTTTCTGAGACAACTTCTCTGATCTGCACAATGGTAATATTTTAAGTATTGTATTACACCGCCGTGCATAACTTTAAAGAGAAGTCTCCTTAGGAACACTCCACTTAAACGGGTAAATCCCTTAGTAAATATGAGGGGGGTGAAGGGAGAAAATCTGTCATGATCCTCCGATCTGGTGAAGAGGCACTTTAGCACTTGTACTCATTTCCTGCACAGAGCCGAGCACAGGCTAGTGTGGTGCTTGTCATGAGAAGAGAGGGATGTATGTATTGTTTGCTGAGCTAACATGGGGCAAGCTGGATGTTTGCTTTATTCCTTATGTAAACAGATGGCTGACATTGCCAGGGAGAAGTTAAGTAATCTTTTACAGCATACTAAAGAGGAGGGAAGCAAATGTATAATAACTAATACTGGAGGATAAATAAAATCAAATTGTAGAATGCAGTATTAATAGCTTTCCCAAATGACCACATCTAGGCTTGTATAAACTGTCACACCATCTGAAGTGACTATTATTAGAAATCCGTGGACAACTGGTAGGCTGTATTAATCTGTTTTTTTTATACCGAAGGGACTCCATTGGTACATACTTGCTGGTGGAGTTGCTGACTCTGTTCCACCGGTCTACGTATTTACTCACAATAATGTACAGGAAATGTAATAGATATGGTGCAAAGTGTAGCGTAAGCTAATAGTGATGTAATGAGTTCTACAAAAAAGTTCATAAAATCCAACTAGAACTTCCGTGGATAACTCTTGCTGGACTCAGGACACTCAGTGCAGCACCTCTAGGAGACTGAAGTATTCTCCATGAGTACCAGATAAGGACAGAGAAGGGTAGCAAATTTACATATTTATTGTGGAAAAAAAAGAACTGGCAACTCACATGTAGAAAGTTAAAAGTTTGCTCATCATTAAAGTTGGGCCTATGATGGTGAAGGTCTCAGTGCAGCAGGCAGCATGAAACCAGTCCAAGATGAATGCTCAGGCCTGTCAGCTGGAAGTACCTGTGAAATGGAGAGGACACTGAGATGGCATTGTATACCCCCCATGCCGGGTGGTTCCACAGACCAGACTATTAAAAATAAGTGCCGTTCTTTCTTTCATACCCATGTGAGTTGCCTATTTTGTTTGCACTTGCTATTGTTGTATATACTGCACTAAATTTGGAACCCCCTGGTGTCCTCTCAGTTTCACAGGTACATTCAACTGACAGCCCTGTGAATTCATCCTGGGCTGGATTCTGACTCTTCACCATCACAGGCCCAACTTTGATGGTGAACTTTTAAGTGTCTACATGTAAGTTCCCAATTGTGTTTTCCCACAAAAATATATGTACATTTGCTAAAGATATATACTGCTCCAGGTAAAGATACCAAAACCTCACCTCCCCTGCACAGAGTGAGTGCTGGCTCTGTGTTTAGAGCACATGTAGTAGAGGAAATCTGGACAGTCGAACTCAAATGGATAAATGTCTTTATTGAATAAAATCAATCCATACAGTCACAGCTCTGACTAAGCACCAGTAAGGGGTGTGAAATGCGTCAGCTGATTTATCCATTGTCGTTGATTGCTGTATGGTACATTTGCTACACTCAGATCGCGCCCTCTTCTACTCCCAAAAATTTAGCCATTATTCTGTCTGTTTTTGATTGATTTGCCCAATTGAATATCCAGCATTGAGAGGAAGACCTTCTAATAATGACATCAGGTAGGCAGAGCTTGAAGCCTAGCTGCTAATATTTTGCCACCAGTTTATCTGACCAATATAAAAAGCATTCCAATGACTATCCAGGCCTAAAATACCATTTTGGGGTGGATGTAGCATTTCTAAAAACTGAATTAATTAGCAATAACCCAATCAGACCTCTCCTTTCATTTTCAGTTTGGAAAAATCCCAACAATAAAATGCATTGCTGATTGATTGCTATGGATTACTTTGAGTGCTTTACAGGAAGCTTTACCCTTAAAAGGAGTTACAAAGTTAATCAGGTTGAAAAAAGACACAAGTCCATCTAGTTCAATCAATAAAAGAGAAAAAATCATACAATCCCATACACCCACAGCTGATCCAGAGGATTCCTGATCCCCCGAGAGGCAATCGGATATTCCCTAGATCAACTTTACCTATAAATGTTAGTACCGAATTATATCATGTACATTTAGCAAAGAATCCATGCCTTTTTTAAAGCAATTATAAAAAGTTTTCCAAAATTCTGGATTAAGACTTTGTGGCTTACAAGTTGAAATGCATGTCAGCAATAACTATGAATTTCTCTTCATTTCTCTCTTTTGGCCTGCTAAATATATTATTGAAAACATTTTGCTATGTCTGTTCAACAAGTGCAAAAAATACCTGTTGATCCTGCAAGAAATCTAGTGAGCTGATAACTTCCTGTGCTTTCTGCTTCTACTGCATTGTTATCAGTTTTACTGTTCCCAGTTATCGCTTTAGACTACAGAACACCTCCCCTCTACTTTATAGAGATGAAGAGAGGGGGAGTGTAACAGGATTCACTTTGAGCGGGGGGGCCGTGGAACCCAGAATCCCTTGGAGAGGTTGGGAAAGCCTTCTTTCATCTCCCGATGCACTTCCTATGTCTACGTGACCCTGTGTCTATTAGGGGCACAGGGTGACCGAGAACCCCAGTCTGATCTGTACTAATCGGACTCACTGTACAACCACACTGGAATGTTGTATATATATAATATATATATATGTATATATATATATATATATATATATATATATATTTGTATGTTGTCTCATACTATGGTGTGCTCTCTGCTGGGTCGTTTGGGGTGTGGCTGTATTCCATTGTTCTATTGTTTGTGTCTGCCTTGTGAGCAAAGTATTATGGGATGTATGACTATGTGCATTAGCTGTGAGAGGGGTGGGGGGAATTCCTCCAGCAGCCCCTCCCAAAGACAGTCTACTATTGGATAGTTGAATACCTGTGTGTCATGGTTCCGGAGGAGATAAAGTTTACCCTGCCTTGAATGCAAAGGTGGGGCTGATTGTCCCGAGTGTTACCTCTGTGTACCTGTGTTTCAATAAACAGTTCATGGTCAGCAGCCAAAATGAGTACTGCCTAGTTTGTGGTTAGAAGATCTCATATCTATATTCAGTCTGGAGGAAGCGGTGTATGACGAAAGCACTCAAGGGGAGTGTGGGACGTTTTGTTACAGGGAGCTTGTCACAGTCCTGTCGTAAATTGACAATGCTGCTCCTCCACAGATACAGTACAGTAAATGTGTTGTCACTCTATGACAGTAAGTGTGATAGGATCACCAGATGAAATAAAATAAAAAAGTCTTTGGTTTATCTTCTAAATGAAGGACGGAGAATCTGCGCTAAACCTTAAATATGTGCATCAAAAAAAAATTTTAAAAATGTTTTTTTTCAAGAGCAAAAATGAAAGGAAAGGTGCGGCATTTAAACAAAAAAACAGAATATTCAATTTATAGAAATGTGTAAGAAAAAAGAAAAATGCGCAACCAAAACATATGAATAAAACGTGACAATATACCATCAACACTGTGTCTGTGATAAAACACGTTTGTAGTCCAAAGACTGCTAAAATAATAATGTCCAAATAAGTAAACAAATAGGTGAACAAATGTTACCAATGCAACTATATAATGTGACAAAACACTATAACTGTGTTTGAAAACCCTTAATAAAGATATTGTTTCTTATATAATAGTCCACCAGCTACTGTGAATGTTATATCCAGAGCTTCATGGGGGATCAGAAAAAATTAAAACGATCAAAATGGTTAAATGCTTCTGTTCTGTTCCTCTACTATTCAAAACAAACAGCGCCGCTTACCAGATCCGGTGGATCTCAAATTATAGAGATCATACGGGCATACACAGCAGAGATGGAATCGCCAACAGATGAAATCGATCAGCGGTAATGGGAAAATTTTCCTTCCTGCTTCTGTTCCACACTGTGGCAGTATTAATTTCCTGAATCCTCCAAACGTGCAAACTCCAAGCAAGGGCATATTTCATGAGATAGAAGAGAGAGGCTTCATAGTGCAGTACTTTTAAAAAGGCTTTAAAAGTTCAACAATTCAAACACAGCCGTGGCTCAAGCCAGCCAGCTGATGCGTGATTACGTCACGATCCTAAGCTCCATCCGACGCGTTTCCCCATAGAAGGCATCAACTGGGAAAGGAGCCTCCTTTCCCAGTTAAAAACTTTCCGTTACCGCTGATCGATTTCATCTGTTGGTGATTCCATCTCTGCTGTGTATGTCCGTATGATCTCCATAATTTGATATCCACCGGATCTGGTAAGGGGCGCTGTTTGCTTTGAATATTAGAGGAACAGAACAGAAGCATTTAACCGCTTTGATCATTTAAATTTTTTCTGATCCCCCACGAAGCTCTGGATATAACATTCACAGTAGCTGGTGGACTATTATATAAGAAACAATATCTTTGTTAAGGGTTTTCTAACACAGATATAGTGTTTTGTCACATTGTTATATTGTTATATTGGTAAAATTTGTTCACTTATTTACTTATTTGGACATTATTATTTTAGCAGTCTTTGGACTACAAACGTGTTTTATCACAGACACAGTGTTGCTGGTATATTGTCACATGTTTTATTCATATTTTTTGGTTGCACATTTTTTTTCTCTTATCTTCTAAATGGAATCCCCATTTTTCAAGTTGGCTAGGTGTGCATTTATCACACACATAGTATGTGGGGATCTGTATTTCATGTTTGGAGGTCTCATATTATTCTTTGTAGACACTCCAAATACTTTTAAAGAGGTAGTTTATGTTCCAAAAAAAAAAAAAAAAAAGGCTCAGTGATGCTTAATGTACATTTACAAAATGTTGGGACACCTCTGGTCTACAGAATGTCTGGATCTACACCCATAAAATGTATTACATTAGGCCAGGCCAACACAGGGTTGGAATTCAAAGACGTCATATCACAATGCTCTATCTGAAAAACTCCAAGAACAAAATACGACATTTCCTGAGTGTGTAGTGTATCCACAAACATTACATGTTCTAGTCATAACAAAATGTCATGTGATCAAATAATAGCACACTCTGTGAGTAGTGTGAGTAGTGTGAAGATTCAACTTCAGTAAAGGTGGTCCTATACAGCACCTAGGAAAATCAGCTACCTACAATAAACTATAATATACTGTTTATAATGTTATTAAATAGAACAAGTGTTGCTCTCTACAAGCCAAACATCATTTTATCCAAAACATAAATGGTTACTATAAGTACAATTACTGCTTAAAAAGTGTTAACCTGCATTTGTCATATTTATTGATATCAACTTTAAAGCTGCAGCATTATAATATGGACACTGATGCTTAAAAGCAAAAATGACATTGCAGACTAGCAAAACGATCCTATTTTCGTATGTATGGTATGCTCAAAGTTAAAGATAAATATCATAAGCCTGCTAAAAAAAAATAGCATTTCCATTGTACCTAGAAAAAAAAAAAAATTCAGCTTTTTGCTTGTTTTTTTTTTTTTTGTGTGTTTTTTTTTGCTATCAGCAGAACTTTAGTCCCCTTTCACACTGGGGCGGTTTACAGGCGTTATTGCACTAAAAATAGCGCCTGCAAACCGCCCCTAAACAGCCTCCGCTGTTTGTTCAGTGTGAAAGCCCGAGGGCTTTCACACTGAAGCGGTGCGCTGGCAGGAGAAGAAAAAATCTCCTGCAAGCCGCATCTTTGGAGCGGTGAAGGAGCAGTGTATTCACCGCTCCTAAACCGCTCCTTCCCATTGAAATCAATGGGACATCGCAGCTATACCGCGGTAATACAGCGGCTATAGCCGTGCTATACGAGGGGTTTTAACCCTTTTTCGGCCGCCATCGGGGGGTTAAAACTGCACCGCTAGCGGCCGAATACCGCGGTAAAACAGCGCTAAAAATAGCGCTGTTTTACCGCTGACGCCCCCTACCGCCCCAGTGTGAAAGGGGCCTTATATTCTGTTTAGTTTGGTGTGTGATAAGCTAGAAGTCCCAGAAAAACACTTGTTTACACACAGTGAGGTTTACAAGTACATAGACAAGGGCAACACTTATAACCATAGCAGATCATGTGGCTGCTCTGGGGCTCAGATGATTGGCTGCTCGGTACTGTCTTGCTACCTAAGTTTGGGGCCTTTATATGAAGCCTATGCAAACATAAAGGATTCTTTATCACTGGGGAGATTGTATTTGAGACAGAAAGGGAGTGCAATGGTCATCTGCAGCAACACCCTTGCCATGAAATGAAACTCTGCATATCTTTTTATAATTTTATACGATGTTCATATATATCAGAATTTACATACATATTTGGCAGTTATACTGGTTCCATAACTTTGGAAGGAGTAAATCCAGATTCAGTATAATGTAATATACATTATATAAGCATACTGTATATTATTCAGTTTCTTGCTAAGCCACATAATTTTTGTGCAGGTTTCAGGATTTATATACAATATGCACCCTGCTCCCTCTGAGTCTTAGATGCAAGTATTATTCAAAGCAAATTTTCTCACTACTGTTTTCCTTATGTGTAAAGATACATTTTAACAATTGCTTTTTTGATCTGTTTGCTGTCCCTGTCTCTGGGTTATAAAAAAGCTAAAACACAATTACTGGTAATGACATTGTGACATAGACACCTAGGGGTTGATTTACTAAAACTAAAGAATACAAAATCTGTTGCAGTTCTGCGTAGAAACCAATCAGTTTCCAGGTTTTTTTTTTTGGTCAAAGCTTAATTGAACAAGCTAAAGTTAGAAGCGGATTGGCTACCATGCACAGCTGCACCAGATTTTGAACTCTCCACTTGTTGTATATCAACTCCCTAATTTTTACAACAAAGGAAGGAGTGTGGCCACACACAGGAGCAGGAACACCCCAACACTTGTGAATTGGTGTACAAAGGGCTAGGAATTATGGGCCGAAGATCTGCCAACTGGAGTCCCCATTAGATAGAAGCTAGTAAAGTATTCACATAACCATATTGTATTTGTAGCTGAAACAGAAATTTAGGGCGGCCTAATTAATAACTGCAAAGACCTCTGTTTTTGCTAAGTTTAATCTGTGTATTTTTGGTCTTCCCTGCTTCCTCCTTTCCCCCCTCAATAACGATTGAAAGAATTGAAACCCAATAAATGAAAGGAGCAGACCATGGACAGTCAACCTTGGGAGGAAAGCGAGCTTATGCTGGCTATCCTCTAACCAGAAAATGGGACGGGCTCTATCTGACTTGTTACAGCGTCTAATGCAGAGTGTGAGAAGCTCACAGTGTGCAGTGAAATTAGAGTTAGAAATGTCAGTACAGAACAGCAGCCTTTACAACAAAAATAGCTCTAAACAGTTTAATTTACTAAATCTACCCCCCACTAATTTATTAGTTACGAACACACATACAAACAATCCTCCCCTTAGGGTCATTAAAGTGGATCTTCACCCTCAAAATAAGCTTCCCTCCAATCCACCTCTCCTCATCCTCTCTACTTGAATAGAGCCGATTTTTTTTTTTTAATTAAAAATGTGAAGCCCTGCCCCACAAACCGTGTTTGCTGTGCCTATCCCAGGAAGCATAGCCCTTCATTTATAAAGGAGGGGGATGTGCCTAGTGTTGTGTCATTGGGAGGCGTGCAGGCTGAACCCAGAAGAGCCAGCATGCCTCTCAATGAAGTCACAAACAACATGGCGGTGCAGAACTGAGTGGTTGCAAAAGACAAGAGGATCAATTTCTGAAATGTACAAACCACCCAGTAAAGGTTGGGGAAGGGGGCTTAGGGGGCAAGTGAAGATCCCCTTTAATATAGACTACATCGTCGAGTATGAAAAGTCTCAGCAAATGATCAGAATAGAAAATATTTTAAAACTAAGTTTCTGGGGCTGATTTCCTATCCTTTCTAAAATAAAGTCTGTGGGGCTTACATCCTATCCCACAGCTGTGAATCATTTGCCTCTTCTGTCAAGCCTGGCAAGGTGAATGTTAAGCACTTCATCTTTTTCTCAGGTGTGGACAATTGTGTATACACAGTTGTAATTGCTATAACTGGCTCTTTTACACAATATTCAATGAAATTATGACTCTCAAATATCCAACAGGTCTTCTCTTTCTTGCAAACAACGTTATAGTCCATAAGAACATGACACCTCACCACAATAGTCTGGGCCTCCGCCTGATGCATTTCACTCCTTTAGGGGATAATCTAGTAAATGTCTAATTTTGTATGAAAAAAGGAGGACCGTGCTCTGATGTACTTTTAACAACATATAAATCCAAAGTGCTCCAGTATTTAAAATATTAACACATTAGTGCTAGCTAAATAATGTCCATAAGTCCAAATCAAACTAATTATTCCACCGACACAATTTTCACTTAAAAGTGCTTCGGTGATGGATCAATAAAACTGGCATCACCGATCTTGTGGGTCTATGTTCACCTTAAAAGTTAGACCTTAACATCATAAAAAGGTCAGGCAAGCATGGTCCCCTTTAAGGCCAATTTTACTCTATAATTCACCACTGTTAATTCACATGTCAAGGGCAAAGAAAAAAAAGAATAAAAACCATAGTGCTTTCTTTTTGTGTAAAAACATCCATAAAACTTCTTAAATATACTCATAACAGTAACTTTGCAATCTCACACCATTCATTGCTTCTCTGTAGACACTGCCCAAGATATTGTGTGTGTGGACTGGCTGCTACTGCTGCTCACGCTCCGTTGGGTGCAAGTGAAATAACAGATCTCAGCGCTCCACCCCATATGTTACGTCATCAAATTCTTCATTGGGTGCCACTTTGGATTTATATGTTGTTATATGTATATCAGAACGCGGTCCTCCTTTTTCCATACAGACATTTCAGCAGGTTTTTACCTAAGCACTACAGCAGGTTTTGATATCATTGTATTTTGTTTGAGTGCAAGAATTTCGATTTATAAAAGTCCTTACTTTTGCAGGGGGGTTTACCTCACCTTAAACTTTAAAAAGAAAAAAATTGTAAAGATAGCAATGTGGAAAAGACAGAATGGGGGGAATTCAAAAAAGCTACTGCACCACTTTTCTGCTGTTAATATGTTGAGCCTAATTCAAAAACATCTGCAACAGTTTTGCTTCTGACAGCAATTTGTGTGCCAAATTCAAGTAGTTCTAATTTGCTCCACTTCTACATTAGGGTGCAACACCGGAATAAAACATTAAAAAAAAGACAGTTTGTATCTTACGAACATGGAGCTAATTAGGGCCAACTTTCTTTTGTGAGTTCTAAAAGCAGTGCTGCAAACCATGAGTATTTTTACTGGCAGCCTACTTCACAGTGCCTACTACAGTGTGTTGTCATGGTGCAAGGAAGCAAAGCAGAGTGGCCGGAGCCTCTTGTACTGGTCTGTGGGATGGGAGCAAGGCAAGCCGAGTAGAGGACTGTCAGTGCTGATTTGACTGGAGTGGACTAAAGGGACCACCTGGCGTAGAGAGCGACTGTCACTGTGGCTGAGGAGGGGACGTGTTGTGTTGGTGAGGTGTCATCACCTGTGCTGTTGCACACTGCTGACAGTGTCACTGTAAGAGTCAATTTCATGTGTGTGTGCCTGCCCATTCTAATTTCATTTCTTGCCCTCCTGAGTCCTGTCCCTGAGCTACTTACTATATCGAAAATGAAATAGGAAACATGCTTTTTGCCTTACATCACATTGCTCATTGCATATTGCATAGTGCACCTGTTTGTAGCCTAAATACTGAAATTTTCACTTAAAACTGTAATTTAGTAACTTTTGGAAATGCCAGTAAAAACCTGTGCCAGTAAATTTTGGGTGTTGTGTCAGTAAATTTCAATCTGGTAGGTTGGCAACACTGCCAAATTCAGGAACAAGTTCTAGACAAGGACATAAATTTGGTCTATGCTGTGCCACTTTTAAATGCATGAGAGACACTTTCGCAAAATCTGTTTGCACCAGTTTTTATGAATTCTAGGGAAGATTATAATAGAATTATTCACTTATTTTGCATTGTTTGATGCAATTTTTTCAATGGAAATAATATATATTTTTTTCAGTTGGCATTTTATTTTTAAATGCTCCCTTCCTTTACGTTACAGGCACCATAATACAAAAATAATTCTCATATTTTTGTACAAAGGAGGTGTAAGAAAATGCAGATGATGCATATACTGAATTAAATAAAAGGCAAAACATAAAAGAAAAAAAGAACACCACTTTTCAACTGTGACAAGTTGGATGTTTAGCTGACAGAGTCAAGTCCTGTGTTGGCTGCATGGTTTCTGGCCCTTGATTCGCTCTTCAATCAGGCTTTGGTATTATTGAAAGATCAGACTAAATCCTGCATGTTCAATACCTTAATCCTATTTTCTACAGCTTTATTATCTGCTTTGGGTTCTGTCGGAAAAGTAGTTAGGGATGGCACGTTTTCTTTTTTTCTCTTCTTTTTAAGGTAAGGAGCTTTCATTCATACATTCATTACCAAAGAGACGTTTAACAAACGTGCCAAATAAATACGTGTGGCTTCCATTTGGTTTAAAGCTCAATAAACACCTTTTTTGTATTTACTGACAAATGCTAAGTGGAAACATTGAGTCTATCCTTACTTGCGGACTGTCTGATATAATTCACCCTGTAAGTCTACAGACATTTCCTAATCATTGCTGTAGATAAAGCAAACTTCTTGGATTGTAGGTCTGCTAGGAACAGTGCTTTTCCAAGCCAAGAATTTAGGACCACAGAGTATAAGAGTAATTGGAAACAAACCGAAGTCAAAAAATAAAAGCAGCAAATTGGACAGTCATTTATTTATCACGTCTTCCTGATGAGACAAAAAAAAAAAAAGAAATAAATTTAAAAAAAGCTTGCTATTTCTTATGTTTAAAATTAAAGCCGAACTCAAGGTAAACAGCTGAAAAAAAAATGAAATACAAATGAGGAAACTATTTTATCTGGCAAAAGAATTTGTATTTTTGTCCACCATGTCCTGAGATTCTCTGCCACACACTACAGCCCTGTCTAGCAGGGCAGGAGACCTGATTTTTCTCTGCTGCATTTAAGTAACACATGCAAGTCTTGTCCCTTCCCCATGTCTGTCCTGTCCTCCATGACTGGACAGTGAAAGGCAATAGATGACCTAATTATTATTATTATTATTATACAGTATTTATATAGCGCCAACAGTTTACGTAGCACTTTACAACTTGAGGGTAGACAGTACAAATACAATACAATTTGATACAGTAGGAATCAGAGGGCCCTGCTCCTTAGAGCTTATAATCTAAGAGGATTGCTTTGTCACTCTGCTGTCTCCTCCTTTCAACATGTTGCTTATTTTCACATTAGTACTGAAGCTTTATTTCATTTACAAAGCTCTGGAGCAACTGCGCTTGCAAAGTGCACAGTCCATCAGCCTTTAGTAAATCAACCCCATAGTCTGCAACAGACTGATACCAGGTAAAATTCAGATACTTACACCGTTTACATGTATTACTGGAGGGTGTTGAGGTGATGGTGAAAGAGACATGCTACAAAGATGAGAAACGTGTTTTGTTTACAAGGACAAGATCTTACTAATGTAGGAATCAATGACCTCGGGATGCAGAAAACCCAGACAGACAAACCTGTGAAGATGCACAATAGGGTGCAGTAAAACCAGAAGAATGATGAGAGATAGGGATTACCTGACCACCCAAATGGCAAGAAGTTCAACAACCCAAAAACCCAGCAGAAAAAACAAACAACCGCCCACTTGTGGAAGTGGGTGTGCACCTTCATGCAGAAGACTGGAGGTTAGAACACCTCTGGCTTTGAGCTCTACAATGCCAGCGGGAGGAAGGCTCTGACTGTTTACAAGCTGAAGTAATTGAAGGAGAAGGGGGTGGTTCTGCCCCTTCCACTGACCTTCTGCATTGATGTAGGATTACACTTTTGAACTCCAATATCAAGAGCAGGTCTGAAGAGGAGACTTCCCTCAAAGGACAACTGAGTCAGATGTTCTCAGACATATCATTAAGATGGGCCTCTCCTTTTAGGTGCTTGTGTGCGCCCTCTAGTGTGTGTGCACAAGCACAGCAATGTGAGCCCACTGCGCAGCTAAGTGAATAAACATGCTGAGCCAATAAGAGTAGCTCTGTACAATGTGATTACTGTGATCCATCACACCTTGTTTACACTGGCTGTGGTCATCTCACACAGCGAAATCTAGTGCACCATTACCAAGCTCCATGTTATAACTCCCTTAACACAGTACGTTTTTTCATTAAAAAAAAAATTGTGTAAAAAATCTAATCACCCTGGGGTGTCTATTTGTTAAAACGTCATTATTTTTTTTGGAGGGGTGTGCTGTCCTTGTATATGTATCTGCAATGTTTTAAACAAAGTATGGGAAACCTTTCTTTTTCAAATTTGTATTTTTTAATATAGTAAATACACCATCATATGAAATATCTGTCTAATAAAAAAAAAAATATATAAATAAATATAAAATTCATTTGGGTACAGTTTTGCATAACACACGGCATCTGTGGCTGACATCCTAGGATTCCTCGGCGGTTTCTTCTATCACTCCACCTGACATGCCTTCACGCATTGAGCACTATGTGAGTGCATTTTACTTTGTTTTAAATGTTGCTACTTTGTAATAAAACGATGCTGCACTAGGAGTGGCTTGGCACTTCTCTTTCCTTTTTCCCTGCCCAGATGTCTGAAGATAAATAGGTACAACTTATGTAGGAAGATTATTTTCATGTCTGTGTATGACCTGGGGCTAGTCACTTCACTGGGTATATGTAAGGGTTTACAACCACTTTAACTGGGGAAATCCACCAGTCACAGAGAGTGCAGGCCGCACCGAGAACTCCTTAGGAAGAGTAATAACACCCCATAAGGAGCGCCTAACAGTTTAATTGTATATACATGTGCTGTTATTCTCCATAATTACAGACAAGACATATAATTCCTTGGAAGAAAATGATTGCCTGACTGAACTTGTTGCAACTAGATAATCATTTTTATATAGGCAGTTTATTGTTTACAAAAACACACTTTGCAGTGAAAGGAAAATGATGCAAATTTTAGTTGGAAACCTTCATATTAGCCAAACTACAGCAAGAACATCAGACTATAGGACCTTGCATGTAAAATATTGTTGTTCCTTTAAGAGAACATTTCATATGGTTATGTGATTAAGCCATTTTTTTCTGTGTTGTTTTTTGCTGTTTGTTATTTATTTATTACAGGTTGGACTTCGTAGAGTACACTTCCCAATAACTTGACAAAACACCCACTCACCTACAAGCGAGCTATACATTCACATGCACATTATGGTGCATTGAAATGCAGTTAGTCATAGGTCAGAGGCTAGGATTACCTAGGGAAGCAACTACTGGCATACGTTGTAGATTATATTGCACGGAATAGCATTACCATATGGTGTGTCGGGAAAAATACAAGACTAACTCTTTAATTTCACTATATCACTAAAAAAAGTAAACCCAGATAAAGCCAAGGGCTGATTAAAAACAACCAAATTGTAGAAATAATCTGAAATGTAAATGTGCTTGGTATTTTCTAAAAAAAATAAATAAAAATGTAACTACAAGCTGAACATGGCAATATGTGTGGGACGTGATCATACATTTCCTGTATTCTACAGAAACCCCCTTCCGATGGTCAGTGAATGTGCAGCATTCTCTTTATTACATTCTATAGACTGTACAATGATGAGAGATCTACAGAATCAGCAAAGAACAGCAGTTCACCAACAGCATTCTCATGTGTTTTCCAGTGCCCCATACATAATGACATTAAAATGATCTGTAATGTGGGATAGTCTCTACACATGTACACCCAGGTTAAAAGGATCTCTACAGCATCACAATAAATGTTAATCTTCAAATAGTTTATGACTGCTTTACTGACCTGGCACTGCTACTGCTGTGGTATTTTGAAGACTTCCAACCATTGCACATATCACCATCATCTGCACATCCAGGTGTCCTTAGGGATGTTACATGACATCAATTGCGGTCCTAGTATTGTAATTTAACTCAGCACAGGCGTTGGGTAATGTAGGTCATTGTCCTGCTTAAAGTCCATCTTTCTTCTTATGGTAATAAACAGGCATTTCCAAGCTCTCATTAAAATGTCTTAAATGAAATGTAATTAACCACCTCAGTACCAGCATGCTTCACTCCCTTTATTACCAGGCCATTTACACTAGATAAATTAATTGTACAGGTCATACACAGAGGGATCCGAGGGGGTGAAGGGGTTAATGTACAGGTCACATACAAAGGGAGGATGGAAATTAAGGGGTTAATTTACAGATGTGCAGGATAAGTGAGGCAAGGGATTAATAAACAGGTCAGATCAAAGACAGGATGAGGTTTGACATATAGGGATTGATTTACTAAAGGCAAATAGACAGTTCACTTTGTAAGATGCACTTTGCAAATGGATTCGCCCCAAAGCTGACTGAAGCTCTGAAGCTCTGCTGACTTCTATAATTAAATCATGTCCAAGCAAAAACGTTTTTTTTTTTTTCTTCCATTCCACCTGATTGGGTATTCTTTGCAAACTTTCAGTAACCTCTGGGGCAAATTCCCTTTCAAAGTCTATTTGCCTTTAGAAAATCAACCCAATACTGTAGAAGGGTTAATGCCAGTAAAGGAGTGTATTTTAATATTACAGACACTGTTACTAGATTGCACTGGTGTTGGCTAAAGGCCAGGATGCTTTCTTTCTTCTCACACACCGATCAATGTGTATGAGAAAGCAGGGCTCCCTGATCACCAGTCAGAAAGTGAGACATGGTTGCTAATTACAGCCTTTATTTACATTCTGTGATGCTGTAACAGCGATCACATGGTACAGAGCCACTTTAACTGGCTCTGTACGTTTAGCCTGTGATCTGCTGTGTCCAACCACAGTGCAATCACAGGACTGTGTGTGCCTGTGCCGAAGCCAGGAGTACAGTTCCCAGGGGACATGTCCTCTCTGAACAATAGGGGAGCAGACCAGCCTCATATGTACAGTAGCTGGTCTGCAAGAGGTTAATGGTAAATGTAACTAGGAAGATGGATATTTCTGGCTGGCTGCTAGACAGTGTTAGAGGGGTAGGAGGAACCGAGCAAGACTAACATAATTTTCCTCAGTTCCTAAAGACACAACAATGTGTAATCAATCCAATGCGATGCAACATCACCGGTTGGTCCCACCCCTTTGCTAACTTTAGCACTGGGAGTAGGGGAGCAACCCCGCTGCTGACCTACAAGATAAATGTGACAAAATGGAGCCAGCCACAACCACTATAATAGAAAAGTAGAAGCAGTACCTGAAGTAACCAAAGGGACTGGGTCAGCCAGCCCCTTATGACAGCATTGTACATACATGACATAATATGGGGATGGGGGTCACTCAGTGACTCCACCCACTTTGTTTCCTTTAGCGGCGGGGAGAAACGGCAACCCCATTTGGCACCAGCAAGCGGCAGGAGTGGTTGGGGTCAGTGGGCAGAGTTTTTTTTTTTGTGAGTTGATAGCTGTTGTTTATGGTGATTGGAGTGAACCTATATCACTTGTCAATAGGACTAATGATGGATCTACGTCGGGGAATTTTTTTTTTTTTTTTATAATAGACTTGTTAACTAAGTTGTGTGTTAATTTTATTATTAGTCATTGTTTTACTATCATTTCTTTCATTCCATTAGTCATTTTTTTACTATCATTTCATTCCCCTGTGGGGGCGGGATCTGGGGGCCGGTGGCAAAGGTGCTTCCAGATTCCGTAAAGTCACCCCCCCCCGCACTGGGTGAGGGTGGTGGGGAGGAGGCCCTTGTCCCCATCAATAGTACCACCCTATGTTAAGGGCGTGTGACCTAGTATGGTTCGGGAGGGGGCTGCATGCTCTCCCTTCCCTTTTCCTGAGTTGCAAGGCTGCATGCTTGGCTAAGGGCAGGGTATGGATTTAGGGGGACCTCACACCATTTTTTTATTGGCATGGGGTCCCCCCAAAATCCATACAAGACCTAAAGTGCCTGATATGAATTGTAGGGGTGACATCTGCATGCTGTTTAAAAAAAATTAAAAATTTATGTCCGCTCTTTTGTTTACATTCTGCTCTCAGTGGGGTATCCCCCAATGACAACAGGGATGAGTCATGGTTGTTAAGGGCACCAGTGGGTGGATGTAAAAACAGATGAAAAACTGAATTAAACTAAGTCAGTTTTTTCCTTGAAAGTGTGACTGAACGGATGATTCCTTAGGCTAAAGCAAGGAACAGACTAATTTTGATCAGTGTGTGGCCATAGCTGTTTGACAGAAGTACCTTAAGGTTGTAAGCTCCTTGAGGGCAGGGACTGATTTGATTGTGCAATATACAGTATCTCACAAAAGTAAGTACACCCCTCACATTTTTGTAAATATTTTATATCTTTTCATATGACAACACTGAAGAAATGACACTTTGCTACAATGTAGTGAGTGTACATCTTGTATAACAGTGGAAATTTGCTGTCCCCTCAAAATAACTCAACACACAGCCATTAATGTCTAAACTGCTGGCAACAAAAGTGAATACACCCCTACGTGAAAATGTCCAAAATGGGCACAAAGTGTCAATATTTTGTGTGGCCACCATTATTTTCCAGACACTACCTTAACCTTCTTGGGCATGGAGTTCAATAGAGCTTCACAGGTTGCCACTGGAGTCCTCTCCCACTCCTCCATGATAACATCACGGAGCTGGTGGATGTTAGAGACCTTGCGCTCCTCCACCTTCCATTTGAGGCTGCCCCACAGATGCTCAATAGGGTTTAGGTCTGGAGATATGCTTGGCCAGTCCATCACCTTGGCCAGTCCAACACCTCAGCTTCTTTAGCAAGACAGTGGTTTTCTTGGAGGCGTGTTTGGGGTTATCATGTTGGAATACTGCCCTGCGGCCCAGTCTCCGAAGGGAGGGGATCATGCTCTGCTTCAGTATGTCACAGTACATGTTGGCATTCATGGTTCCCTCAATGAACTGCAGCTCCCCAGTGCCGGCAGCACTCATGCAGCCCCAGACCATGACACTCCCACAACCATGCTTGACTGTAGGCAAGACATACTTGTCTTTGTACTCCTCACCTGGTTGCCGCCACACACGCTTGACACCATCTGAACCAAATAAGTTTATCTTGGTCTCATCAGACCACAGGACAGGGTTCCAGTAATCCATGTCCCTAGTCTGCTTGTCTTCAGCAAAATGTTTGCGGGCTTTCTTGTGCATCACCTTTAGAAGAGGCTTCCTTCTGGAATGACAGCCATGCAGACCAGGTTGATGCAGTGTGCGGTGTATGGTCTGAGCACTGACAGGCTGACCCCCCCCCCCACCCCCCCTTCCACCTCTGCAGCAATGCTGGCAGCACTCATACATCTTTTTCCCAAAGAAAATATCTGGATATGACACTGAGCACGTGCACTCAACTTCTTTGGTTGACCATATTCTGAGTGGAACCTGCCCTGTTAAACCACCTCATGGTCTTGGCCACCAGGCTGCAGCTCAGTTTCAGGGTTTTGGCAATCTTCTTACAGCCTAGCCCATTTTTATGTAAAGCAACAATTCTTTTTTTCAGATCCTCAGAGAGTTCTTTGCCATGAGGTGCCATGTTTAACTTCCAATGACCAGTATGAGAGAGTGAGAGCGATAACACCAAAATTTAACACACCTTCTCCCCATTCACACCTGAGACCTTGTAACACTAACGAGTCACATGACACCGGGGAGAGAAAATAGCTAAATGGGCCCAATTTAGACATTTTCACTTAGGGGTGTACTCATTTTTTTTGCGGTTTAGACATTAATGGCTGTGTGTTGAGTTATTTTGAGGGGACAGCAAATTTTCACTGTTCTACAAGCTTTACACTCACTACTTTACATTGTAGCAAAGTTTCATTTCTTCAGTGTTGTTACATGAAAAGATATAACAGAATGTTTACAAAAATGTGAGGTACTCACTTTTGTGAGATACTGTATATGTAAAGCGCTGCTTAATTTGACGGCACTATATAAGTACCTAAAATAAATAAGTCAGTTGTTAGATTGACTTCTGTTGAAGGGACAAGCTGGAAAACCTTTGTTTGTCAACAAGTTGAACTGGATAAACTGGTGCTTTATTCAACCTTACCAACTATTGTATGCAATGTCTGAAACTGCTGATCAATGTATTATACTATACAATATACAACATATGCTGTGCTCAGAGAAAATAAAAAGAAACTGCTAGGAACCAGGGGTAAGTTTTTGGCAAAGGAGACTTTGCCCTTCTTATGTCAAAAAATTACCTCCTAGCAATTTTTTATTGTAGGACTTTAGTTCTGCTTTACATTGCCTGTGCTGAGAACCACTTTGATGAAAACTGACATTAATATAAAAATATACCGTATATACTCGAGTATAAGTCGAATTTTTCAGCACATTATTTAGTGCTGAAAGTGCCCCCCTCGACTTATACTCGAGTCAAGCACTTTTCTGCAGCAAAAAATTTCATTTTCCGAACCGACTTTGGGGCCCCGTATCTCAGGGCCACTTGGTGCTAGGAACTCCAAATTTGGTGTGCAAACCCAGTGGACCTGGTACCACAACATATCCAAAGCTGAAGTTCCTAGCACTAAGTGGCCCCGAGATACGGGGCCCCAAAATCGGTTCGGAAAATGTCATTCTCTGCTGCAGAAAAGTGCTTGACATTTTCTGAACCGAGTTTGAGGCCCCATATCTCAGGGCCACTTAGTGCTAGGAACCCCAAATTTGGTGTGTAAACCCAGTGGACCTGGTACCACAACATATCCAAAGCTGAAGTTCCTAGCACTAAGTGGCCCTGAGATACAGGGCCCCCAAACCGGTTCGGAAAATGTCATTCTCTGCTGTAGAAAAGTGCTTGATTTTCTGAACTGATTTTTGGGGCCCTGTATCTCGGGGCCACTTGGTGCTAGAAACCCCAGCTTTGGAAATTTTATGGTGCTAGTTCCACTTGGTTTGCACACCAACTTTGGGGTTCTTAGCACTAAGTGGCCCTAAGATACAGGGCCCCAAATTCGGTCAACTGTGTCCATCTGCTGCAATGTCATTTCGGGACCCTTTGGGTTCAGAGACCCCAAATTTTGGCTGCAGCTAGGGGGCATCTAGGAACCCTTAACTACCAAGTTTGAAGTTCAGGGGACCTATGGCTGCAAATGGGCACAGTGAGGCTGCAAATGGGCACAGTGAGGCTGCAAATGGGCATT